>VXAY01001311.1:805594-862102 GCA_013399855.1 Oxyruncus cristatus | reverse complement strand
AAAAACAAAAAAAAAAAAAAAAAAAAAAGAAAAAAAGAAACAAGACAAGAAGATCTCTTTATAAATGCTTGTTTTGCTTTGTTTGGGTTTTTTTGTGGGTTTTGTGGGGGTTATTTTTCCCCTCCTAAGAAATTAAACAAGGGACAAACAGGGCCTCATTTTCAAATCTGGTCTTTTACTGCCGAAGGATATGCAGGTGATCATCCTCGGACCCAAGAAAACATTAGCACAGGCTTTAAGTATTTTTCTGGTTTGGAACCCCAGAGCCATTTTGCTTTTTTTTTTTTTTCCTCCCTTCTTTCTAACATCTTTCTCTTTTGGCCTTTTTTTTTTTTTCCTTTTTAACATTTCTGCATCGGTTTTCAACACCCGAAAGCAGGAGGTGGAGTCTGCTAAAGCCACCCTGGGGGAACGTGCCCGGTCAGTAAATCAGCGTTCAGCTGAGCCCCAGCCCAGGCCCAGGAGGTGAGCAGAGCGGGGGGCTCCAGGAGAAGGTCCTGCTGCCCCAGCTCCTCCAGCACAGGGGCCACCCTGCCCACGGACACCAGGCTGCCTCCAGGAGCGGCTCCTGCAGCGCAGCCTCAAGTTCAGGGCTGAAACTCCGTCCCGCTGAAGCCAAAGGGCCTCGTTCCCACTGACCTCCCCGAGGCCGGCTCTCCAGCCCACACGCCCAAGACCTGCTCCAATCGCTCCTGCCGCAGTGGCACCTACCTGGAGCTAAAACAAAGTATTCTGGTAGCCCAAAAGTGACACAATTAAACCAGAGAGTCTCTATAAAGTGGTGGAAATCAAGCATCCAGCAAACGTGAGGAGAACCCACAAGAGTCAGAAGTAATTTGTTCACAAAGACAGGGAACAAATTTAAAAGTTAAAAAAAAAAAGAAAAAAAAAAGAAAAAAAGGAGCAAATATCTGTTTTCACATTGTACATAATAATGATATAAAAACAATTGTCTATTTTTTTTTTCCTTCTTATCCAAACAGAGTGCTTAAAAAAATTGGCTCTAGATGACTGGTGTAATTAAATAACTAAAATGAGTGATGAGAGAGCAGAAGTTAATTAAGATTGAAAACAACACTCCCATTAATTCACTCCATCATAATAAACATCAGAAGTTGACATGGCTGGGGCCAAAATTAAAATAAAAGAAAGAGAAATGGTGTGAGCAGAAGAAGCAGCGATTTGTTTTCATATGTANGTTAAAAAAGGGGGGGGGGTAAAATAAATTATACATAATTTACTAATCTGGGAACAGCTGACCATTATTATTATTATTATAATTACCATTACAACACTAGCAAGAAGAGGCAGTTCAACTGAAAAAAAAAAAAAAAAACAACCCAACACAGTCATAAAATACAAACAAAAAGAACCCTCTCTGACATGGAGGATATGATCAGCTACTCCAAGCATAATTTCAGAGCAAATCTTCTGAGAGAGAGAAAATAGAAAAGAATTTTTTGAGGCAGAGGTGGAAAACAAAACAGGCAAAAGAGGAGAAAAATAAAACAGATGTTGCAAGGTAAAACTATCAAGTCCAAACCGCTCATTGGAGTATTGTCTTAAGTCTTCAATGGCATTTGCTTGTTTGCTTCGCACAAGGTCTGCAGAGGTCAAGTTACACTTCAAGTGGGATTTCAAGAGGCAAGGAAAGGCATTCCCCTCCTTCCCGGTCTCTCCTTCTACCTGCCCCTTTCATCCTGCACCTGGCTGATTGCAGCAAGGGCTAAACTGCGTGATTAAGGGACCCTTTGTAACAGCAATGCTGTTAAATACTGATGCCCAGGGTTCTGGTGAATGCCTGGGCTGGGATCTCACTGCCACTAAGACACACGGGGCTAATTTTACAAGTTAGAGGTGATGACAACAGCAATGGATCTCTCTCTGGGAGTAGGAATTTACCAGGAAGTAACATAAATATAAAGCTGGCATCCCCAGTTGGAAAACCAATTCAGAGGAAGTACAATCCTAAGACTTTCCTTTACAGGCAACAGCAGCTCCGGGATAGCTGCTGTTTGAAATTTGGAGTAGCATTGATGGTTGGTTGGTCAGTTTATCTAATGCTTCTGTCTTGCTACACAAACCAGGGTCCTCTTCTCCTACAGGAATATTACATTGAGGAGATGAAAAAAACCTCTATTTAATTTATATTCTTTTTTTCCCCCCGAAATAAAGCACAACATTCAATTACATTATAGGAAATGCAAACTTCTGCTCAGGATTAGGCTTGTGTAACAGGCTTTAGCAATTCCACCTTCCTCACCTGGTTGTCGTTGCCAAGGAAGACAAAACTGCACAAGCAACATATCTAAGTGCTCTAGAACGACTCTGAAAATATTTTATCGCAGGAGAATAGTTTTTCAGTTGTGAGAGGCAGCAGCTGGGGAAACTCGGCACCACGAAAGGTTTGGGTTCTTACATGCCCACTTTGAATATGGAAATCTCTTCATAGCTATTAGTCCTCCTTCCTACACAAACATCCCACAGATAAAAAAAGGACTTCTGCCAATGTAAAGGAGAAAAAAAAAGTCAGTTAAAAAAAAATTGCCTTTTGAATCAGAAATCAGTACTCAGCCACCCTGAAGGTATGAGTTCATCAAAACTGGACATGGTTGGTGGTAACCTAACCATGCTCAGCGAGGAAGTAACATTTCCAGTTGCCCTGTCCTGTGCAGAACAAGCTACATTTTGGACAAGCCTTTCTTATGTCGTTTATTATGCCACTTGAAGTGTAAACTCAAAGCAAAGGCTCCTTACAGACCAAGTCATTTGGAGGGTGCGGGACTTCATTCTGGAACATGCTTTTTGCTCACAATAGTCCAAGATTATTCTTATTAGTACCATAAACACGCACACATGAAAATCCAAGACCATAAAATATTTTTTCTCTAAATTTCTTATGTCTCTCTCTCTCTTTTTTCACCTGAGAACGGCACCTACAGTTTCCTTTAAAAAGCAAAACCAAAACCAAAAATATATGTCTAATCTCACCAGCTGCTGGTATATCAGGTTCTTCAAGGGATTGTCTAAGATACAACACTGTCCTAACTTAAGACAGAGCAGAAAGCAAAGAAAAAGCAAAAGAAAAAACAAAACAAGAAGAGACCAACCTAAAAAAAAAAAGCAAATTGGACTAGTTCAGCGCTTTAGTACAAATTTGGCACTTGCTCAAAGACTCAGTATGGTGTGCAACTGATGAAGAGAAGTCCTCTCTTGAAAGGAAATAATTGCTTGTTGGGGTTAACAGAAACAGACTCCCCACTTCCTTCTTTGCCAGCCACGCGCACAGGCACGCACACACACACACACACTTCTGACCCAGATTTGACAGGGAGGAGGGGGAGGAGGAGACAGAGGGGTTTAAAGGAATTTTATCTTTTTTCTTTTCCTGTCAGGTGCATTACCAAAAAAAAAAAAAAAAAAAAAAAAAAAAAAAAAAAAAAAAAAAAATAAAAAATTATTTCTCTTTAAACTGTAGCACAAAACAACAAAACACATTCACAAGCCACTTGTTGGCACTGTGTACCTGAGTGAGAATTTCTAGAACATTGTAGAACAAACAGCCATAAAGTTTATTTGAAAAAAAAATAATAATAATAAAAGGTCGACGGGTAAGACTTCAGTGCTTGGGTATAGCAGCTGAATTACTGGCATTATTTTACCCATAGCTTATATCATTCTGTTGTTGTTGTTGTCGTTGTCTTTGTTTCCTTTCTTCTGAGCCTTTTTTCTTCTGATGCAGGCTGATGTCTATTAGTCAGCTGATGTCCCAACTAGTTAAGACTAACAGTTAAAGTAACAGTCAGTGTATGAGAAAGTTAATGTGCTTGGCCACTGGCAAGGATAAACCAGATGGGGCTTTATTTATTTTTTTCTTTTCTCCTTGAAGTCCTGTAGGTCACGAGATATTTGGACCCCGATCAGTTGGCTTGCCCCGCAATGTGATTTTCACTGTCACTGCCATAGTCCGCATCGGGGTCGTCCTCTTCCTCATCGTATTCATCGTAGATTTCTCCATTGACGTCGTCGGTCTGCATCTCCTCCTTGATATGAGGCTCCTCGCCTTTGATGCCGTAAGTGCTCTGGATGACGGGCATCCCAGGCTCCGGGCTGCTGGACACGCTCGAGTGCTCTGAGGGCAGATGTGGGGAAGGCATTCCTGCCATGGCAATGGCTCCTGGGTAAACTACGCCCGCGGTGGCAATGGGAATCTGTGCTTGTTGCCTGCCGTGGAGAAAAAAGCAAAAGGATGTTTGAGTATTGGAAGGAGTAAAGGGAGGGCAAGATCAACAGCAATTTGCAAGCCCGTAGCGTATTTCTTGGGCAGGTAGAGAAATTCCCTACACAGCCCAAGCAAGACAGCCTTTATATCAATATTCCACACTCACCGACTGATGCTCCAGAAATGAACATTAAGCCCAAACCAACTTCACTGATCAAAAAACTCTTTAAACATCTCTAGCCATACCTGCACTAGTTCAAGCTTGCCTGCTTGTGAGGCAAACTTCTTTTCTGGGTCAACTGGGTGTCCCATGAGCTGCCAGCCAAAAATAAACTTCCTTGTAACTGTGGTCTAACTTACAACCCACATATTTTGAAAATCTTCCTTTTAAATAATCCAGTCTTCTGGCAGGACTAGACATAAAGGTAACACATTGCCAAGAGCCGAGATGTAGCAAGGACTAGGTAAATTGCATGGGAATGGGGAAGTCCTGTGGGAAAATACCAATGGATGAGGAGAAAGCATGGCAGGACTCTCCAAAGAGGCAATGCTTACTCCACATTCACTCCGAGACCTGGTTATTTTTAGGGAGAGAAACAGTGAGCTTTCTGGGGCCAGCATGGGTTTACAGGTTGATCACTGAAGGCCTCCCACTAGAAGGTGGTAGTCTCCACTGGGAGCAGCCCTTGTGAAAAGCAGGCTCTTTGAAGGAAGATGGATAAAATTGGGAAAAGGCAGACTTAAAACGGAAACAGGCATTATTTAAAAATAAATACAAAGCAAGCAAGCAACATGAGCATTTGAGAAAATCCTCTACAGGATGCCTTTGTACGATGTCTAAGCCTTGGAAACCTGTCTGCAGTAATGAAAGCAGAATTATTCCAGGCCACAGAAATTCCCTTTGCATCAAGAACACTGGCTGTGTTATACTAGTGTTTGTTTCCCTGAGAAGCTTCAGAGTCCCAACAAGCCTAGAGGTTTAAAATTCATGCTCCTTTTGTTTCCTTGCTGCATGAAGTAATTCCATTGCAGTAATACTCTTCAGTACATGCTGCACATTGTAATGTCATCAGCGGTGTGTCCATCTGCACTGAAAAGCCTTGCCACAGGAGACAGGGCAGAGTCTCTTGAGATGAACATTCTTAATTAAGAATGAAGCCCTCCCCTGTTCCCCTGCCTGCCTGTGCCCTGGCTGTACAGTAAGCCTCGCACAGTACAGTGATCCTGAAAGACTCTCCTCTGCCAAACAGCTTTATATTTGTTTGGAATCGCTGTTGCATTTGCAGATACTTCCTGTCTGCCATTGGAGTGAGGCCTCCCTCCACACAGCCCTTATTTCTGTGTTTCTGAAACAAGTCGAAGTTGCCTCAGCTGAAGATACAGCTCTTAAGGTAGGGAGTGGATCTAATTTGCATTTTATTCTTAATTCAGTAGGAAGGCTTTTGTTTTCTGGAGTCAGCATTTCTGCAACAAGATTCAGCACACTTAAATTGCTTTTAATATTTAACAATAGGAACATTTTACACTTAAATGGTGCTTTTCAGAGTGCTTTTCAAATATTAAATAATTCAAGAATGGTATTTTTCCACCTCTATAGGATGTCCAGCCCAGCAGTTCTTGCAGCAGTCCTCAGATACTAATGTATAAGGGCTCTCAGCAGTCCAGTGAGGTGAGCTTGCCGTGCTACCCACTGAAGATGAAGACACTGACATAGGAAAGCATTAAGAAACACCCAGTCCTTCCCACCGTGATGCCTTCAGCACGTCCCAGCAGCTGGCACAGCCACAGCTCCAGTAAAACAAATCACTTGTTGTGGTGCCCAGGCAGGAGCTGGGCTGGTGTTTAGAAGTTTAGCCCTAAATGACCTGTACTGGGGGATGCAACAGATGGGGAACCAAAACCAGGAACGCAACCGTAGTGCCGCGATGGCTGGCATCAAACACTGACCCCACTGCAGCCTCAGGCCACTTTGTCAGTAGCTTCTGTAGAGATTTCACCCCAGGTTCTGTGCTCCTATGCCCCAGCGCAAATTATCTGCAGAAATGTCTTGATTTCAATGTCAGCCCTGTTTGGAAAGCTAAATAGTATGCAGAATGTTACAAGGTTAATTTTTTTTCCCATGATGAGGCATGCATGTTAACCAGATAAGCAGTGTTTTGGGGGCTCTGTTGCCACCTATTCTTTTTCCAGAAGGCCCCTTCCTCTTCTTTTAATCTCTTGATGCCAAATGTTGGCTGACTTCCCTGTGTTTGTTTCAGTGCTTACCATTGGGATCACTGGACCTGCCAGCACCACAGGGTTAAGCAGCTCAAATTTCTCTGCTGAGCGGCTTATTATAACAATGCACACTGTAGCTGTTTTAAACACAGTCTGATGACACTTAACAGTTGCTGGACAGATATTGTCTCCTTTATTGCTTCTAGCCATTAACTAGAGAGATGTGCTTCTCAGTTAAAATCAAAAGGATTCAAAATTCGGATGAACAGAACACAAATTTCATTATTTCAGAGGGTCACTCTTGTTGCTGCTTTTGCTGTTTTTAAAACCACCATGTAGCTTTTAATTTTCTGGGCTGAACACAGAAATACTGTGGAATATCTGATTACTTCCATTATTTTTGACCTGTTGTAGCCAAAACAAAGGAATGTTTCCTTCTCTGTAGATGGCAAATACATGCTACTCTTCTAGGCAGATATTAATCTAATCACATCAAGCTGACCTATTAGCTGTTTATCAGAACTGGTCTTCCTAAAATTTATGCTCAACACAAAGCATTTAGCTCACTGCTGGAAGACACTCCCTAATGCTGTCACAATGAACAATGTAGACAACCCTCATGCCTGATATGAATTAACCGAGCCAAGTCCATATTCCAGCTCAAGTTCAGTGTGTTCAGCAGTCCTTTCTGCAAACCACTCGTCACAGATCATACTGAATGTAAACTTGTATTTTTGGCTTTTGGATCATGAGGCACTACCATAGATTCATTCAGATATACTCTCTCAGGCCTCATAATAAAGTAACAGTTATAAGGCTTTATTAGAAGACTTATGTTTCATTGGAAAATCTTAAGGTTTTTTGGGTTTTTTTCATGATCAGAGTGGAAACCAGACAGTTGGCCGAGGCTTTAAGATGAGCATATAGCAGAGCCAACAAAAAGATCCCTCACTGCCTAACTTCCTCCTGGAACAACACTGTTATAGAGTATAAGCTTCATTTTCTGCTAGCAATATCTAATGTTCCTGCCAATAAACGATAACATTTACCACACTGAATTAACAATTCTCCCTGAACTGTGGGTTTGTTGTTTTTTTTTTTTAATGAAAAGAGCAGTAGTTTTTAAAGGTCCCATACCCAACATTAAAATACTGCCTCATCTCCTGGCGTCTGTTGCGCATGATAGCCTTGTACTCGCCAATGCGTAGTTTTTTGCCATCCACAAGGCAGGTACGCTTCGGCCTTGGCTTGTACTTGTAGTCTGGGTATTTCTCCAGGTGCTGTTTGCTGAGTCGGGCCTGCTCCTCGTAGTATGGCTGCTTCTCTAGGTTTGTCATAGCTTTCCAGCGAGATCCTGTCACCAAGAAAGAAAAAATAAAATTTAAAAAAAAAAAAAAAAATTTCCGCTCATCCCCAAACACCGAAAGGCAGAGAAACAAGTAGGTCACCCAGAACAAGATACCTACGGTCATATCGCTTTGGGCTGGGAATCTGTCAGAGCTTCTAGACAGGGGTCAGGTCTTGTTTGTATTTTACTGGTAAACCTCTTGGTTATGGCCAAGAGGCAGAGAGATGGCACTCGAAGTTTTGACTCGATATTTTACTGAAATTTATCTACATTATAATGCCTTTCAGGTGGGAAGGAAAACCATTATCCTGATAATGGGCAATCCCTGACACTTGGTTTCAGAAAACAAAAGTGGCATATTTTAGAGGAATGGCCAAAGACCCTTTAGATACACACAGTCTGCTCCGCTACGTCCCCACACTTTCCCTTGGCCATGGGCCTGTTTTCACCTCCTGTCCAGAGGAGGCACCACTCCTGTGCTGCCATCTAGTCACTGTGATCCACCATGGCCTGATCAAGGCATGAACTCAAGATATGCACATGTCCACAGCTTAATTATTCACGACAAATACTGGATCTTTCTGTCTTCCAGGTCTGTGAGAAGTAGAACACGAAGTGATTGTAAAAGCTATGCAGTCAGGTACAGGAGGCTGCAAAGACCCTGAAGCAATGCCTCTAAAAGCTATAAACTATCCCATATGTCTCATCAGGGTTTTAACTCCAAGACCAAGTCCTGGGGAATGCTGCCAGCTCCAACTTGAAGAATTTAGTGTGTGTCATGGAGGGAAGAGCACTGGGACACTGGCACACCTCTGTGCAGAGCTGCACTATGGCTTCATTGCTGGCAGCCTTGTTTTCTGCCTATGTTAATGTGGATATTTGAGCTAGGGATATAATGAAGACTTTGCAGTTGTTTTTGAATATCCCCTGAAAGTTATAAACTAGTATTTCTTAAAGGACATAAATATGAGAGCTGAAAGTAAAACTTCTTGAATCAGTTACCCTATTTTATTTTCCCATGAAATACGGAAGTGCTTCAGGCTAAGATACATTTCAAATAACAGGAATAGTCCAAGCTGTGAAACATGTGGCCTAGAAGGAAAACTTTATTGGAAAATAGTCAATTTTCCAATTGGAAAAAAAGTTTGACTAGTTTGTCAATGTAATGGGCTCATAATGTCATATCTCATGCTTGATTTCCTCTTGTTCTTCGTTTTTATGGTTACTCATACCGTACTTAGCTCATGCTATTACTCAGGCTGGTCTTCGCTCACTGTGCCCCCAAGACTTGCAATACAGAGAGTGCAGTTATCCCTTCCCAGGAAAGAAAACAGCTCCATTTCCTCTAGAAAGGCCTCTTCTGATTATTGACACCATTTCCCCCGTTACTCTTTGAACCTTTATTCCATGCTGCAGGTTGGGCTTCTGGAGAAAAGGGCTGGTACAGCCTGACCTCACACCTAGAGAAAAGTGACTCGTAAGGAGCAACACCTTCATTGTGAAGACAGTGGACATCTCCTTCTTAACAAGCACCGATTTGGAATCAAACCCATCATTTTTCACGATATTTGCAACACGTAACATGCAGAGATCCCTCAATTGGTCGTGGAATGGGAAGCAGTTTAATGACGTTGTTATTAGGCACAGCACCACACCAGCACGACTGGATGGCTTCTAGGACTTGGACTGAAACTCCTGCACAGCTCCTTGTACGCCATACTGAGGTAGTGTCTGTACATGGGGATCTGTGGCAGGGCTCTGGATTACACAGAGCAGCAAACCTCTGCGGGCAGAATCCCGGTCAGCAGCCTTGTCTCCCGCAGAGAAATTATTCCAAGCTTTTTCTGGCAAAGAGAGTGGCTAGAAAAAGTGACACCAGCTTTCCACATATAGTACCTCCAAGATTTTGGGCTGAATGACAGAGCGGTAAACATGTGGAGATTGCCAAAAAACACTGCACAACTCCTAATGCTGCAGAGGATGGAAACACAGATCAGGCCCGTGGTGAACGATATTAAGAATTCAGGATAAAACATGCAAGCTCCACTGGAAGATGCCCAGTTATGGTTCTACTTTCAAACTCTACCTCACAGACACTGGCACACTGGTGTTTCAGCATACAAAGAAAATCGTAGCAGTTAATCTAAAGCTAAAGACTGTCCTCTAATCACACACCTGCCGAAATCCTAGTGGCTTAGAAAACCTGCCCCAACTTCTCTTCCTGCTGCTGAATCAGTTTTTATTTATGAATAGAAAAGTTCAAACCCTCAGTCTTTAAACAAATCTTGACATTTGCTTTATATGCTGTGCAGGGATCTGCAGTGTAGGAACTCAGACATATTCTGAGACAGACAGATGGACAGAAAGGTAGAAATTAAAGGCAGTTGTTGCAAAATTGCCATGAAACTGCTCTATTCCAGCACAGTTCCTCTTCTGCTATGTTAGTTCACTTGCTGCAATCCTACAGTCAGATCTGGGCAGGAAGATTCCTACCTCCTCATGTGAAAAGATCTGTAAATAGTGGGTGAAGTCAGGCAAACACAAAAGTCTTTGCAGGATCAGGGCCATAAAAAGTAAAATTTTGATGCATAATATTTGTACATACAATTACACATACAATATTTATACACAAATGTCACTTGCTATGTTTTTCTTTCCTGAGCTGCAAAGTGAATACAATAAAAATCCTGGCAGTTTCACCTCTCTTCCTAGCAAATTTTTAATAGCTGCCTTCTGCAGTGATACCTCCTCTAACTATAACTTCAGTGTTTTTACAAAATATACTAAATATAATTTACTAGTATGTTTTGAAGTATCATACATAATTAAACAAACAATGCCATCATATTTTAAAAAAAGGGCACATTTTCTGTCAATAAACCCTTGTTATGTGCATTTTACCATTTTCATTCCTTTTCTTAGTCATATACATAATCCAACCAGCTCTCTGACTGGTCTTAATTTGAGATTTTCGGAGTTTGAAGAACACCCAACTCTGATCTTTGAATTTGCAGCCACAGGTTAAGCAATGAATGAGTACTGCCAATCAACATACTAAAACTAGTTACGAATACCTTATGTTTGGACAAAATACATTTGTAATAGCTTTGTCTGTCATTGTTTTATGGGTCTATAATCACACAGAGGGAGGCACGGGTACCTATGCTCAATGCCAAACCCAAGCCCAAACAAGGTATGATTGAAGAATCTTGAAAAATCCTTCTTTTTAAGGGAAGATTTACACTCTTGGGTGAGCTTTCTGCTCACCATCTGTGTTGGAAAGCTTTGAGTGGGTCAAGTATGCAAGGCTTTTCTCCTTGACTATGAAAACAAGAACCCGTTCCGCTCCCTGGATGAATACATAATGACAAGCAAGATTCCTGCACAATTCTCCCTGATATGGTGGCTGAAGTATTCGGGAAAAAAAAAAATAAATTTGCAAGACTTCAGACCAAGCATGGCTTCTGCCCCCAGAGTGAAGTAGGGCAGTCAGAGCTGTGCTCACACAGCCGTGGGTGACTGTGAACACATCTGGACAGGGCAAATATTAGAATCCAGGGCAGAAATGAGATGCCCTCATGTGTGCCCAGATGCTTGTGCTCAGGCACACACATGCCTGCACGTTCAGAGCTCTGCTTACCACTGATTTTAAGGCAAGTTTCTCTGACACGGACTTGCAGCCGTTTGCAATATTCTCTAACTTTTAGTCCATTAGACTGACATTTTTTAATCTGAGCACCTGATTCAGGCTGATTTTAGGTTCAATAAATACCCTCACATACATCTGTATAATGTATAGGGTATGTGTACAGGTTTGTATTCACACACTTACACATCCCGAGAGAATTTCTGAAGGTAGTGTTTAACTTCATTTTTTCCTAATGTCTTTATGTAGGTTTCTCAGTGAAATTAATTAAAATATTTACAAAAATATCTAAACAATGCATTATTAAATTGATAGGGTCCAGCAGACCCACTTTAGCACTTTTTTAACAATTTACTAAAAAAAATCATTATCCGCAAGTTTAAGTTGCAATGAACAGATGGATGACAAACGTATGCACAGATGAATTTAGTGACAAATCCGTGTATCTAATTTTTATGCTCAAAACATAATACCACAGTGTCAAACATAATCCCTAGAGAATTCTAGTGCTGGGAAGGGCACCTCCTCTCATTTTACTATAAAAATGACCCTCGATCAGTGAGAACTCTATCTAAGCTGCACTCTGTGACAATGAGCTCTCTGACCTCAATGTGAAGCAGTACTGCTGGAAAAATGGGAAAGAAAAATTGTGGCTTTCTAATAAGGAGACCCTAGTACCTGGCTGAACTGTACGCTTCTAGTTGCTCACCCTACGCCAGTTAACAGACAGCTCCCTGCTGACTTCAAAAGACTGGCCTTTTGCAATTGAGGAAAGACCTTTGTAAGGTTTCTGTCAAGAAGGAAGACGTCAGGACATCCCTCTCCATTGCAGAGGTAGAATGAAAAAATTAAATGTGATGCTGGAAAGAAATAGAAACATCATCTCTCACCGCCTCAGACCTTGCTTTTCCCCATATCTGGCAGCAAAACAGAAAGAGTTTGGAGTCAGCTATACTGTCTGTCACCTCAACAGGATCTGTAATGAATTTGCACATTTTACTCCAACTACTGTATATCTAATCAGAAAAAGATGTCCCCATATCTCCCTGATCTAGCGCCAAATAGTAAAAGGTGATTCCTTATGTTAACAATTTCAGCAGAATGGCTTATTAAAACCAGATTTTAGGGTATTATAAAATGCTTAGAAGCCCTTTAAAATGTCAACCAGGATCCCCAGAGACTGCGTAAAATGTCAGCCCAGCTCAAGCGCCTGTTTTAAGCAGAATGAATTAGCAGCGTGCTGTCGGAGGTTGTTATCCAAAACAATCAGTTAAGAGGGAAAACATCAAGCTCTCTTTGTACTTTCTATATTAAAAGGGCCATTCAGAATGATCTTGTAGATTTCTGAAGCTGATTATTTAAAAACAGGTTTAACCAGGTCTACTCTCAATTTAGAAACAGACCAAATCTATTACTGCCCTGTCCTCCAGCTAATCACATCGTACACCTCTGACCAGTATAATCCCTTTTAACCAGTATAAGGTTATTTTACCATCAACATAACCAATTTAGCCTTCTAATCCTGTTCCCATAACTAATCTAATCATCTCGTACCACCCTTTAAATCATGGGTTAATATCATCACATCTGCCATCCACAGCAATACATTCTGCCTCTCCAACCAATTTATCTCATTTCCACTTGCCCCCTGCTAACTTTTCATAATACCACTCTCATCAACATAAGCCTCAAACCTCTGACCAGTCTAAAGTCAGCCTATTTGCCAGACCTGCAGCTGGTTAATGCTGCCATTACATTTCTTGAGTAGTCTGCAAAACCAGTGAGACCTGCAGCCCAGGTAAACACGTTCTCTGCTTAGCCACTGGCCTGATGGGTGCTTAGGACATGTAACAGTTTTTCTCAGTAAAAATTCAACATCTCTATTTGGTCACAGATCTATTTATTTTTTTTCTCCAGAACAGTAATTCATGGGCCTCAGTGAGCCTTATTAGTCACCTGCTGTATCATTCAGCGTGTCACAGAGGAGTGGCTTCGGACAGAACATGGTACTGAGAACCTGAGCAAGTAGTGAAAAGTTGGAAGACTAAGGCATGAGATTCAGTAGATGACATTCATCACAAATATTGCTTGGAATGTGAAGAGTAGAGGATATGGAAATTAGTTCTGATGTCTCTTTTTTTCTTAATTTCAGGGTTCTTATCAGATTATGGTAGAATGAAAAACCACCCACTGTAGTTGAAGATTAAATTTGAGAACCTAAAGGTGCACAAGTCCATGGGACCTGCATGTCCATGGGTCCTGAGAGGCATCTGCAGGTCCTGAGGGAACTGAGAGGTGAACTGGGGTTACGCTGTTGGTGGATAAGGGAAGAGTGACCAACATCATCTACCTGGACTTGTGCAAAGCATTTGACGCTGTCCCACGTGACATCCTTATCTCTAATCTGGAAACACATGGATTTCATGGATGGACCATTTGGTGGATAAATAATTGGCTGGATGGTCATCCTCAAAGAGCTGTGGTCAGCAGTTTGATGTCCAAGTGGAGACAGAAAGTTCTATGGCACAAATCAAATACTGTAGTGTGCTACCTCAGAGAAACTACTTAGATGAAATATGTGGGCAAATAAGTTATAGCAGTAATTTTGTGCTTGTTCAACAGCCTAATGAAATGAACTGTTTTTGTCTATTCAGTTCACGTTTTCAAACCAAAATTACCACCACAGCCTCAGTAATTACAAAGACACAAGAACATGTCAGGTTATGCCTAATGCATACTGCTGGGTAGCAGTGGAAGCTCATATCACTGTTGTCCTTTGAGGTGCTCGGCTCTATTAATTCAAAATATTTCTTGAGTTTTGCTCTGAAAGAACAGTGCTCTATCACTCTTACCTAGTATCTTGCTGATGTTGGAGTTGTGCATGTCAGGGAAGGCTTGAAGGATCTTCCTCCTTTCATCTTTAGCCCACACCATGAATGCATTCATGGGGCGCTTGATATGGGGTTCATTGCTACCACGCCCTCTGGATTCCCGATAAATTCGAGACTCTGAGACTCCTGCACTTCCTAAAAAGAAAGAGAAAAACACTCCCAGCTTGTTTTTCATTATGCAGCTCCCTGTCCCCATTAGTAACCCATGTCAGGTGCTGCACATTCAATGAGTCCATGTTCATAATAGGTTAATGTTAAATATATTGTATATTGTGTAGTTTTAGTTATTCTATTAATTCAGTATCACATAGTATAGACTTGATGAAGAGTTTAGACTGGTTTTGTTCAATACAAAGCATTAAACAGCCTTTCTAAAACATCTTTTACTGCTCAATAACATAAAGCCCACATTTATTAATGTAGATTTACTTTTTAGTTTCTTCCTTTCTTGCTTGGAGAATGGAGATGTTACCTATCTTCTACCTTTTTTGTGATGGAAAGGGAGTAATATATGGCAACATCAGGCATTTCTTCTTAAGCAATTCACTAACTAGCAAATGAATACATATCTGCCTGCTTTTGTGCTGACATCTCTGTAACAATATATGCAATAGCAGAGAAACAAACATATTATTCTTGCTTCATCAAACCAATAAAGTTCCCATAGATTCAGAGCGCCCAACACTCATGGAGGATCAGGTCTATACTTCAGGGATTCCCTGTGTGATCTCACTTATAACACATATATTTGCCCTCTTTAGTCCCTTTTACTATCAGAAATACATTCTTGGTCCCTTCTTGAGATCTCTCATGTACAGAGAGAAGGCTAAAAATCACCTCCGGACTTAAAACGCCCCACGATGAATCACTTTTTCCTGCCTTCTTTCATAGCCGCTTACGGCTCACTGCTCACAGGCCTCCAAAGCACTTGGATTCTCCCCCAGATCCCGCTGAAATGCACACACAAACCTGGAAATAAGGATAAGCCATTTGTACTGACCGTCAGAATCTCCGCTCATGTTGAAATCCATCATTGCGTGGCTAAACTTCCCGTCTTCACTCTGTTTTACTGCCAACTGCTGAGTCAGGGTCTCCAGTGTTGTTTTGTCCTATATGGGCAAGATGATGGGATTTGGATCAGGAAAATAATTAAACATTGCAATTGCAAAGTTCATATGTAATTTAGAAGGTTGACAGGGAAGCTGGATAACCATTCACAACAGTTTACTGAGCCAGGTATTTAACAATACATAATAATGTTTTTTCTGGAAGAGATATGGTTGCAGACTCTACAGTGAAGTCTTTTCTAAAGCTTGCTTATTAGCTAGTGATGAGCAAACTCCACGGTGTTGAAAAGATTGGTTAGCTCGGCATGATAAAATTGGCTGCACATCTGAAGAATATTTCAACTCTCTATGTCCCTGGGACTGCAAAGCTGCATCCAAAGTTTAGATGATACACACTCTTTTGCAATGTATTTATTGTTTTACTTTATTTCCAGCCTGCAATCAAAGTGCAGGGACATGGGTGACTTTCCCTTCTTTTTTTTTTTTAGAGGCTGTATTTTAGGAAGCAGCCCATAGGGAAAAAAAACACCCCGCAGTTCAAACTTATTCAGGCCTTGGGAAAGGGTCAGCCTGAATTAAGCACGATACTTGGGCAGCAGTTTGTGTTCTCGTCCAGACTGTTTTGCCCAACCCTACTAACACCCCGTCCGTCATTCATCTAGTCAGAACTAACTGTGAACCCTGGATTGCAACAGGCTAGTGTGTGCTGCCAATTAATCTGTCAGGCTGCAGTGGTGTCTAAAGACATTGCCAGAACAACATGCCAGGGCCATTAATTCCAATGTTCTCTTCAAAACACCTCGCTTCCCCCTGAATTGTTTGACTTTACAAATACAAAGGTGTTCCATTTTCCAACTGTTTTTGTTTTCCCAATGACTTTTGCTCATAAACATTCTATCTTCCTGACAATCATATGTTTAAAAATAAATCTTTCAGGGAAGAAATACTAACATTTCAAAATGTTAGGCACTGTGCCTTTTGCAAAGCTAAGTAAATGACATGATACAGCACGATAATAAAGTGGCTCCAGTCGAAAAAATTCTTTTGAGCTTCTTCCTGAAAGAAAGATTACTGTTTCCTTGCTTTATTCCACTCCTGATGACTATAAAAGATCAATAAACAANAAAAAAAAAAAAAAAAAAGTGTTCAGATTTCACATGGCAACCAGAGACTTCGCAACTTCTATGTAGCCTAATAATGTCACTGGGTTATGCTACAGAAGAAAACAGAAAAGACAACAATGCGAATACAGAAATGCTTCCCGCGATGTGATGTCCCTGCATCTGCAATTCAAAGAGTGGTTCAAATTCATGAAAGTCATTGAAGAAAGATTTTCTCGAGAGTGTTAGAAACAAGGCTAATCTGCTCAACTTTGTATGCTCACAGAGTTTAGGGAATACGAGGTTAACTTTCCTACTCCTCACACTCATTTCTCTTGCAGATCCCTTTCGCACTCCTGGTGCTCTGTCTGTACCCTGACGCATCGCCAGGGGAAGTGTGCAAGATGAGTTATCCTCTTGGTTTTTTCAGGAAAAGCTCAAGCTGTGGAGTCAGCCTATCACAAGCAAAAGGGTTTCCATAACACTACCAGGCACAGAGATCCAGAAAGCTTGGAGAAGCTTCGAATAAGCACCTGAACTATTCAGGCATTTAGCTTTACCAAACTCTTTGATCTACTGGTTTTAACTCAGCTCTCATTTCCAAAGCAACCTGTCAGCAGTCAGAAAGTCAGGAGTAAGTTGACCTTGTATTTCTTCCAAATGGATCACAGATACATCATGGAAATCAACAGTTTCTCCTCACAGGGGGAAAAAATCTATTTACCATCAACTTCATAGTGCTAGAGTTCAACAACTTTTATGTCAGAAATCATTTTAAAATGCTGCCACCAACCTAAAAAATAAAAGAACATTTCCTCGTTTTGGGTATGTCAAGGGGGAGGCGAGTTATTCTGTTGCAGACTTTTCTGGAATCACGCATAAACCTCTTAGAGAAACAGAGCTGAGAGCGCAAAGGGCACAGGCTTAACAGCTTTTCCTTTATGCAGTAAACGCAGCTCTTGAAGTCGGAGGCAGTCACATTCAGAACCGCACTCCGCCGACATGATCTGATTGAGTCTTAAGGTCAGCGAATACTCGGGCATGCTGTCTGCAAGGTACGCACCGCGTACGGCTCGTTCATCAGAGTCTGACTTAACAAGCCTACAGATGCTCTGCCGCTATCCATCTTAGGCAAAGTTTCGCCTCTTGAGGTACGGCCACGTCAGATGAAGTGAGAGAGCACAGGTGTGATGGAAGAGGGGCGGCGAGGGAATGCCAGCGGAGTGCTGAGCTCCCGGGATGCTCTGCACGGCCCCGCGCTTGGAGATGTGGCTGTCCAGAGAACTGGAACGTGGGTGAGTGGGGAGATCACCCTTTTAACACAGTGACTATTTTACTCCCTGCTGCTTCAACGTAGGGAATGACAATGTAATTCAACCAGCAGTGATAAAGTGGCAGATAAAAAGAACTTCTCCGAGACGCTGCTCTTGAAACAGAGGAAGTCAAAGCAGCCAGTTGTACTTTCCTGTGTTGATGTTTAGAAATGTTTAAGTCTAAAAAGTATAGAGGCAATAATAAGTCTGTTCTTTCCTGAGCCTCTGCAACAGCACTTGTCCTATGAGGAAAGGCTATGAGAGTTGGGATTGTTCAACAAGGAAAAGAGAAGTCTTTGGGGTGACCTACCTGTGGCCTTCCCACTACCTGAAGGGAGCCTACAAAAAAAATGGAGAGAGACTATTTACAAGGGCCTGGAGTGACAGGACAAGGCCCAATGGCTTCAAGCTGAAAGAGAGTAGCTTTAGATTAGATATCAGGAAGAAATTCTTTACTGCGAGGGTGGTGAGGCACTGGTAAAGGTTCCCAAAGAAACCGTGGATGCCTGGAAGTGTTCAAGGCCAATTTAGATGAAGCTCTGAGCAATGTGGTCTACCAGAGGGCGTCCCTGCTCATGGCAGGGGGGTTGCAAATACATGATCTTTAAGATCCGTTCCAACCTAAGCCATTAAAAAACCACCCCAAAAACCACAAATCATCCACCAAAAAAACCCCTAAAAACAGAATTAGGAGAGCAGAAAGAGATCAGCAACACCCTGGCAGGATTCAAAAGCCTGACTATACATAAGCAGCATCGTGAGTTCATGCCCTACACTCTTTCCATCACGCTGCAGCTGATTTTTCCCAATTCGGATGTACAGAAACACTTCTACAATTGCAAAATATTCAAAAGGGGCTAAGCAACATTCCCATGCTGTTTCGCTTGAAAGCATTTGGTTGATGACTTACTGTTTTTCTTTTGTTGGAAGTATCTGTTTACCTTTCCTACAGAGTATTCCAGTTTATGGAGGAAGTATTTATGGAACCTCCAAAGAAACAAAGGAAAAACTTTTTTCTTCCCTGATCCTAAATAAACTGGCAACCGGTTGACATTGCTACCCCAGCCTCCTCTCACAGAATCATAGAAAGGTTTGGGTTGGAAGCGACCTAAAGATCAACTAGTTCCAACCCCCCCAACATGGACACCTATATAAGAACTTCAGGCAAAAATTGCACAGTGATTTAAAGTTTATATGAAAGTAGGATCTATTTACTATCTTAATTCAACAGCAAATTACACGTTCTCAAAACTGCCACCACTCCACTGTGTAAACAGCAGCAAGCTGAGGCACCATCCAGTGATAACAGGTGATAACATGAATGTTGGGTTCAGCAGAACATCCCTTTGCTTCAGGTATGAAATGCTATTCACCCTGCAAAAAATGCACGAGTGGCATCTACTGCAGCCTAGTGCCGATACTTCCAGAAAGAGCAGGCAAGGTTGGTCCAAACCTAGGAAAGTGGTGTGAAGAATTGCTTGTGAGACCTGCCAGAAATCAGACAGGACAAAGCAGCAAAAACAAACACCAAGGAACACTCCTGCTCTTGCAGGAAAATAAACATAGGAATCTCGCTAAGGATGAAGGGATTATTTTCCTTCTAAATTCCTGAATTTTGTACCAGACCTCAGAAGGCTGAAAGACATCTCATAAACATCTTTTTTTCTCTACGAAGGACTTCAACAGAAGTGAAATTACTATCCTAATGGTCATTTCTATCGGATTGTGGGAGAGACTCCCTGCAGGGGCAGCAAGAACTCTGTTGACTGGATCATTTAAAATTCTAATGAGCAAACCAGAGAAGATAATACTGTAGAGAGCAACCAAACCCACAATAGCCCAATTGTTCAAAGTATAAACAGAGAGGTTTCACCAATAGCCACAATGTGATGAGAAGTCCCTAAAACTTTATTAATCAAAGACATTCATCTGCCAGAGAAGACTGATTTGTACCACAGCTCCTAGAAACATTCTAATTATATTTAAAAGAACAATGAAAAACACATACACACATGGAATGTGTCATGTAGAAAAAAAATATATAAAAAATGACTAAGCACCACAAGTCAGACTCAGTTTTGTGGTCAGCTGCAAAAGTTACTTGGCTCTCTGTCATGGATAGCTGTCATAGTTTAACAAAACATTGATCTAAAAATGACAAGAACTTGGTTGCAGTCTCTTTCATAGAAGAAACATAAAACAAGAAGAGTCAAAACATATGTAGAACAGCCTGACCATGTTTGCCAGAACTCCTCCCACTACTACACAAGAGTGAAGCAAAACCTTGGAAGGCCTGAGAAATAAAGACATTCAGATATATTTACCTACTCCCCTCTAGCCTCACTGCTCCCATCTCGTACTGGATCACGGTACCAGTGCTCAGGGTGCACCTGAGACCATGAACACGCCTCCACTCCTGAAGGACTCCACAGTTCTTCCAGAATACTGTGAATGCTGGGCATATGGCAATGGATCTCTCCTCCCCCTCTTTGAGACATCCTTTTGGCTGGGGTGTTTGGCAAGCACTGACGGTACTCTGAACTCCGTTAGAATTGTATTTTGGCAAGAGCTGTTTTTCCGATTGCATAATTCAAGGTTAGCAGTTTCACTGAAGCAGTCCACTCTTCACTTTGCTACTCCCCCCCACCCTACCCCCGTTTCCCCTGACAGGAATATTTTTCCTCTCAGTCTGATGCGTGCAGAGAAACAGCCAGCGTGGAATTCCAGAGGAAGAGTGCTCAGGAGCATCACTTCACATTCCTGCTTTTCTTATCCCAAGTGAACTGAAAGGCCAGATGAAAAAAAATGCATTTTTAGGGGAACTCATGGGCTCTTGCACCTCAGAATTACAGGCACACTGATGAACTGAGTGCCTGCTACCTTTGTTCCCTTCAGTGTCAATACATAAAAAGAAACAGATGGTTGCCTGCTACTGTCCTTTTCAGTGTTCCATTCCCCCCCCCTCCATCCCCGCCAAGTACAGTTTGTCCAGCTATTTATCGTCCTGCTCTGTGGGAAAAATTCACACATCTAACCTCTAAAGGTGGTATTTTCAAACAGACTGAGTTTTGATAAGCTAGTTTTTATCTCAGATTGCTGAGCAGGGCCTGTGACAGCATCTGATGTGGTCTGCGGTGCAAAAGCAGATGTCTTTCCTCAGCAAGGCCCAGTAAATATCAACCATTCTGACACATCCCTTGGTCAATATGCACCAAATCTTAAAGTACTGGGCAGATTAGCTGCTACGATCCGGCAGTGAAAGTTCACTTTATGACAGAAAAACATATTTAATTATCAGACGCACTGGTGGCGCCAGGTGTTATCCGTTCAACATCACGGTATTTTCCTCCGCTCTCCAAGAAGGTGAAGAGTCTTATCCTACATCTGACAAGAGCGAAGACTTTGTAAAAGCAATCTTTCTGTGCAATTCCTCCGCCTCTTGCAATAAAAAACATCAGAATAGCTTGAGTTATAAAATCTTCATCCACAGCCTTTCAAGATGTGGAAAACATGAGGCAGGCAGGCATTATAGATGACAGAGAGCTGGAAGAACTTAGAGGAACCACTGGCAATGATGACAGGCGTGCCCAGAGCTTTGCACATGATGAATTATTTGCAGTCAGGCTCCACTCTTGCATATTAATGTCATGGTACTTCAAAACAGGTACTGTGTCCACTCTCTATGCCCTTGTCCAAACCATGTTACAGCCCAGATCCTGTTACACCTATAACTGTTGTAAAGAGACTTTCCAGATTTTTTTCAGAGGGATCTTCAATTTACATTTGGGTTTTTCTGTGTACAAGATCACCTTGCCCAAGCATTCTTCACTCATCAGTAATTAACCAAAAAATTTCACGAAGAAAGGCAGGATTATTAACTCTGTTTATGAGACGGGAAACCGAGTCACACATTATGTGACTTGCCAAGGGTTCCTTAGTAAGACTGGTAGTTTTAGGAGCTGAAACCAGCACTCCTGAATGTTATTAAAAAAATTATAATCTCAAACTTATGATTTCTTTGTGAGTGTGGAATTGTGACTCTTGCTGATGGCACGTGCTACCAGAGAGAGCAAAGTGAAATAAAAGTAAGAGCAGTTACAGATCCACCATTGCAACGGACCTTGCTTAAGTAACGCTTGCAGGGCTGTAAAACTCGTAAAAAGCACATGCATAAAATGATAAAATAGAGTGAGACTTTCAAATGTTGACTCAGTAATTGTTAAACCCCTTCTGGCTGCACAATTTTATAGTCTTCTACTGTACTAATGAAAACGGAAGAAACAACAAAGAAGGGTTTTAGCCTTCCAATTATATAAACTCTGTGGACCACCAAAGAAGATGAAAGATTATTTATAATGTCACAGCAAGTTATCATTTGGGAGATTTTTTTTCGTTGTCGTTGCATCAAAGTTGAGTATGAAGAAACAATGCATTCACCACCCCCTCAGCTCTTTCAGTCTTGCTTATCTGAGATCTCTCTTTTCATGGAATAATCCACCCACAAAACCTAAAAGCAGCATTAGAAGCAAGAAAATAAAAGAACATTCTTTATTTTTGGCTCTTTCTGATTTTATGGTACTTCTTTCAAAATTATAACATTCAGTCTTAATTGGAGTTACATCACTTGGAAAAGGAACGCTATCTTTTGGGTTACAGTCCATATTAAAATCCATATCGCTTTAATACTGTGTAGAAATCACTGCATCTGAATTGAATCTATATGAATTGGCCCAGTAGAGAGGTTTCCTATGAGGTGTTATAGGGAAAAACTCAAGTGGATCAAGAAGACACAGTTGTTTAACTACTTTTCCCTCAGGAACAGACACCCAGTCACAGGCAGAATTTGCTGAAATTTATACAGTATTTTTCTTCACTGGGCATTGTGGACATAGTTCTTTGGTTTCTAAGGGCTCTGAAGTGAGTACCTTTAAAAGCACCAAAATCATGACAGAGCCCACTGACATAAAAAGTGGAAAATCCCCAATAATTTGGCAGGTATCAGGTCTCCAAGATCATTTATTTTTAATTCTTTATTTGAAAAAGAATGACTTCCTTAGTAAAATATATTAATTAGTTTGGAAACAAACTGATGGCAAGTAGCAATTCTAGAATACACTGAGGTCCAGCTTTTCTTTGGTTATGACCTCTGAGAGATAGTGTATGTCAGGACTTCCACATGAAAATGCAGGTAGGACTGGCCCTGCCCACTACTTTAAAGAAGAAATAAAAAGGAAAGGGAAAGTGAAGCAGAGAACAGTTTTCACAGCGTGGGCATAGGCATTGAACCAGATCCAGCTGTAATCTGCTGACTGCAAATAGGTTAAGAGTTACAAGACCCAGTTTCTCATCCAGACTGTTTCCTGGGCTGACATGGTCTGTAACTTGGTGTTGATGGGAATTGTTCAGTTGCTGCACCTTAGTTTCCTGAACTCTACAGGATGGAGACGGTGACATTTTCGCACCATTGTGAAGAGTTTTGAGATCCCTGGATGAAATCTGCCATGTAAATTTTAATCAAGGATTTCACAGCAAGTCAGAAAGCTGGTACAGCTGATCAGTGAGGAAAGGAAGCATTAGCTGGGGAAGAGAGGCGGCACACCAAGAATGAAACAAGACGAAAATCACAACCCATGCAGGATATCCTGGGAAGGAGGGTCTACACGCACGCAAAGAGAAAGCAAGAACACAGTCTCTGCTTTCCTGGCAATTGTTCAATGAACAATGGGTGACTCAACTGCATAGCTGCAATACAGCCATACAGACTATTCTTTTCCATTTTTCCATAGAAGGTATTCAAATTCTGAAGTGTGTTGTCTCTTTGCCACATTTCTTCCAGCCCTAACAAAGAAGTCAACATACTACCTAGGCTACTGCCGAACAAAGAAACCACCGCGTTTTTCTAGTCATGAAGTAAGGCTTAGCTTATCTACTCCCCAGCATCAGCATCAATACAATTAAAGGTAAAATTCAGCATCCCCAAAAGACTCTGGAGGCTGTTTGTCACTCAGCTAAGTGAACACCTGCATACTGGGACAGGCAGATCCCCCAGAAGACTGTCCCACTGGCAGAAAACACAGGCTGATCCCTCAAGAGACTAAAAGGACACAATTCACAGAAGAACCAAGCCCAGCCTCTACTGCACTAAACAGAAGTACTGCACTGATGCCAGTGCCCATGACTGCACTGAAAGCCCTAGTGACTGGAGGCATGTGATTATGTAAAAAGAATAAAAAAAACTCAGGAAGCAATTAGCTCTCATGGCTGCAGGGCACAGCTTGGAACTTAAACCCAAGGACTCACAAAGCTGAAAAGTCATAACAAGAACTCAAAATCAATTGTATGTGGTTTTTTTTCAGGAGGAAGTTGATTCATCTTTATTGGGCTTAATAAAATTTCCACTACGGTATAAACAGCTGCAGTCCTCCCTGATCCACAGTAGGCCGTGACTGTTTCCAATATCTACCTTCTGGAGTAAAAGAAGACTAAAATTCCCATTCAGGCTTCAGCAGCAGCTGCAAGCATCCAGGGCTCTTCCCTTGCCTCTTTTCCTGCTGTTCTCCTTGACTTCAGTGGGAGTTTCACACACACATCTGTGGGCAGAATCTGTCCCTCCCTCTGTATATTTTTATTAGCTAACCCTGCCCATGCGGCCCTCCCATAACAATGCACTAAGGACACACATAAATATACACACTTAATCTCTTTTTTGAAAAATGTATCTGGGTATTCAGTAAATGATGGTCAATCAGGAGGAAAAAAAAAAAGTGTTTTAAAATGAAGACCTAGAATCCTTGGGGGAATAAAAAAAAAGGTTCATTGCAGAATCTCCCCCTCCCATGCGTAGGCACTTGCTAACTGAGAGTAGTGGCACTGTGACAAAAGTAGCAAAACCAAAGGCTTTACTAAAAGAAAAAGGGGGAGGGGAATTCTTCCACTGGCCATCTGTGAAAACAAGGCATGTGGCCATTAAATGCAGAGGCTGTAAATATAAATATACACAAGCTCCACAAGGTAAATGGCAAAAAAATGGGGGGAGGTCGGGGATAGACAGATAAACTTCCAGCTGAAGTAAATCAAAATGTTTAATGATCAGTGCTGGGTAAATCCAATTTCAATCTTTGCAGTCTCCAAGCTTGACCTCTGTTCTGTATTAAACTGGACAAAAGTTTCAGAAGAGATGACAACAGGTACAGTAGCCCTGTTGAACAGGACTCCTGGACCATCAGTGATCCTGTTGATGCTGCTGATTGGGCTTACTGAAAGGCTGACATCCCCGGTGACGGATGGGTGGTGACATAACACCTGCCTGCCTTCTTGTTTTGAAAACTGGCTGCTCTGTGCTGAAAGCATTAACAAAGAGAACTGCAACCCGCACACAAGAATTCCTACTGGCAAAGAACCTCAGCAAAACAAAATTAAGAGGAGGACAGGGAAAGTGGGTAGTAACAGGGGAATATATATAGTTCTTAGGACAACACGTTAACTTTTGTGTTGTGGGACTCAAACAGACCATTGTCTGCAAGAGACTTCCTGGTCCCCACACTGTGTAATAATTATTCCAAAAGGATCTCTGCTCACACTGCAAGAAGAGAACGAAAATATTACACTGATCCTCTTTCCTAATGTTTTACAGGTCAGTGAGGAATAGAGTGGGCTACAAATTACAGGACGTATCTATTAGCAGTCTGCTGAACTTGCAGGGATAAGTGTGCATGCATGTAATGTCTGTGGATAACACAGCCTCTGCTAGCCATTCAGAATGCTAAAGTATTTTTCCAGTAAAATACTACAGAGATTATGAAAATGGGCAAGTTTCAATTCTTGCAAAGTGATTTGGTTTATGATGTCAGTACAGAGCCTCTGGACTTATTTCCAAGGGGTTTCTCCTGTTTGGGAAGCCTGGCTTGTGCCAGGTCCCACTTTCAATCATTACCACTTATTCTAGTCTGACCCATGGTCTCTCAGTGTCTGCAGCAAGCACGGGGTCAGAGTCTGTTTTACCAACCCTTCTCTTTTATTCTCCTTCCTGCTCTTCTCTCCTTCAGTTTTCTCTTAACTTTCTAGTTCAAATCTAACCATTAGGGGAAGAAAAAAAAATGTTATTGAAGTACAATTCTCCATTGCAAGAGAAATTTAAATCCCCTGTGTTAAACCAGCTACTCCTTATGCCTTTAGTAAAGTGAGCTCCAGTGTTTTATTTCTCAAAGGCAGCAGGATCTGCAGGTTTGAGATTCTTATTATCCCACTCTTCCCCAAGGGGAGAGCAGGGACAGAATTCATTTCAGCTCAGCAGATCACAGCAGTTTCTTAAGAGTTAACTCTGCTATCCCCATCCATCAGGCAGCCAGTGAGGCATCAGGAAGGCATGATGGATGTAAAATTATTACAGGGCTGCCACCCGATATACTTACTGCCATTTGTAACTAACGCTGGAACTGACACACTTTTTTTATTATTAAACATCCACATTAAGTCAACATTGGTCACTGTCATTTCACGTTTGGCACTCTCTTAAGGGGAAGAGGGAGAGTTGGGGGTGGGATTGGGGAGGATGGTGGGAGGAGGGGTGAGTGGGAATGGGAGGAAAGACATCCTGAACCCAGTGTTCCATAAGCATGAGTAATAAATAGGCTCCTGCTTACAATGCTGGAATAAATATTGTTACAAATCGCTCTTTAGTTACAGCCCAGCAGACAAGTACATGTCAGAGCCTTTTAAAAGGACACACTCCAAGCTGTAACAGGGAGAAGTTGTGTCACAGGTTAAGAAACACTTAGCACAGGAGGTGGAGGTAATGGGATGCACTCAGCTCAGAGGGCGACTGCACCCCTACACATCTGACCCGCTTGTGTGGCTGTGTCCTCACACAACTGCCCGAGCCACCAGCACCTTCAGCAGCATTCAGAAACCAGGACCTGTGTTTGTACCAGTGTATACACTGACACACACTCAAGTACCTGCCTGTGGGCCCCCTTCCTCCTTTTGCAGCTACAAGGGCACATACACGAGTGCTTGGGAGTCTGACTGTAGTCAGAGAATTGCTGGCTAGTGCAGTGCATGTTTGTGCTGTGTATCCCTGAAGGAGTGCACTGCAGGCTTGGATGCATGCACACACGTGCTGGCTCTTTGTGTTTGTGTACATCTTTGCAGAGGAACAGGCAGGTTTGGGGCTGAATAGATAGGCCAGAGATCACTTGCTGATGCTGCCTGTTGTGCTGTTTACGCCATTTGACAACCGGCACCCTAAGCTACATGTATAATAGGTAACATTGTTTATGTATAGTACATATCAAGCTATAATTAACTGTAGATGACAATTACAAATAAAACTATGCTCCCGGGTTTCCAAGAAACCAGAAAAACATATACACACACACGTCTCATTTATACACCAAAATGTTTCCAAGAAAAGTAATGTAAAAATATGTTTTATTGCATTTGCAATTAAAATAGGTTTCAGTAAAATCCATGTTCACCATGATGCTCATAGTTTTTACTGTAATCCTCTGAAAATCAAATCTGTCAAGATGGTCCAAGCTGGACGCCCATAAAGTGACTCACCCAAATCATCTTAGCCATTTTAAAAAAAATCTTTTCTTATTTATGACTGCTTTTATACAGTTGCTCTATGATTCCACAAAATTCCTGCCTGACTACTGCCTTAGCTGGCATGTCTGGCTGTCCATGGGGATCAACCCATCTGGGAACATGAGCAAGATAACAGGTCATGTACATGTGAATGAAAAGCCCCCGGAGCTCTAACAGAGACTTGCAGAGGTGATTTGCAGCCTCAAACGTGCCCAGCTACCCCTGGCAGAAAAAACCCTACCAATCCCTACCACATACACGTTCAGAACTGCACAGAGCCCACCTCCACTAGGCAGGCTGCAGCAGCATGCAACAAAAAGCTCAAGAGGTCTCAGAGACATCCAAAAATACACTAGCCACTGCCACAAAGAAGGGAGAAAAATTTGGGATGGCCCCGAATGGGTTTGTTGTCTTTAAAGACTGAAGTCACTCTCCTTCCTGGACAGTCTTTCTTCTGTATGTAACTACAGACTTGGTGTAAATTTCTACATTGTGCCCATGGACACACAGATACAATTTTTAATTCCATTCCCCATCTCAAATTCTCCCAACCAGGAAGTAATCAGCAACCAAATGTGATGTCCCAAAAGGTCAGGGGGCTGCCTCTAAGGCCCATGGTGGGACCTGGAGCTTCTGAAAGGGAAACCTTCAGTGGTGACACTGCAGCTCTCTTTCTCACTAACCACCTTCCCAACTATCTCATTTTCTTCCCTTGAAAACAGGGAAAACCAGAATAAAATTTAATTCAAAATCAAGTCCTATATCAAACAGACACAAACTTCAGACAAGTTGGTGTGTTTGTCTGGATCTGAACTTCAGAGCTGGCTAGTCAGTGGAGAGCATAGAGCATAAACGGGAAAGGAGAACAAGTATCTAAACTTTACAGCCTATGTCTTTCCTCTCTTGGGTCAAATGCAAGAGACGGATCAGAAGACCCTACAAGTTAAAAAGTGCAACTTCTTTACCAGTGCTTAGTGGCTTAAGTGGTCACCTCAGCAACTTAAATGCCATTATAGTCTTTTCCCATCTTCACTTTAAAAATAGAAAAACATAAAGAAAATTGAATAAAATAAATCACGGAATCACACAATCAATTAGGTTGGAAAAGACCTCTGAGATCATCAAATCCAAATCAGTGAGCCCCAATAAAATTTTGGCACTAATTGTATCAAAACACACAAAGCCTACAGTCGCTTTAGAAAAATTTTCAATTGAGCAAGCAATTTTTGCTTCTT
This sequence comes from Oxyruncus cristatus, assembly GCA_013399855.1. Taxonomy (NCBI): domain Eukaryota; kingdom Metazoa; phylum Chordata; class Aves; order Passeriformes; family Cotingidae; genus Oxyruncus; species Oxyruncus cristatus. The sequence goes on along the minus strand of VXAY01001311.1, from coordinate 833,475 downwards.
GCTACCTTCTAAAAGAACTCCTCTCTGCCTTCCACGAGCCCACCAGGAGGCATGAATTAGAGAGGAAAATAAACTTCAACTGGGGTTGAGGGTGAGAAGTGAAAACAGAAGGCTAAGGAGAATCCCAAGAATAGGAAAGTAACGGAATAAAGTGAATGCAGATGGTTCCACTCCTGTTACTTAATCAAAAGGCTGTGCAGAGTCACTAGAGCCAGCATAAAGTCATGTGTTAGAACAACAGCTGATCTGTATTAAAGAAGATTAACTCGCAATGCCATGGTGGAGGGCCTGGGATTATTTTATGTGCTTCCATTGCCGAACAAGCCGTCAGCACAATTACTGCCCTTCGATGTGAATGACTGATCTGTAACCACAGCTAAACAGCATGCTGCTTAGGGGCCTGGGTGCTTCATGAAGATGAATTTCCATACCATCAAAGTGCTTTTAATGGGCTTCCTGATCCAACCACAAGGCCTGCTTTGCAAGTATATAGAACTCAGGATGAAGGCTTCCTGTCCAAAAGGATTTGGTCGGTTGTCACTTGACAATTCCCAGCCAGCACAAGGGAGGAGAGGGGGGAGATAGGTAGAGTTGTCTCTGCTTTGGAGGATTAAAAAAAAAAAAAAAAAAAAGGGGGAAAAAANAAAAAAGAGGAAAAAAAAAAGGGTACAGATGCTTTCTGAATGCAACCAACTGCTGTATCCACAGCTGAATTCAATGCGCTTAACAAATAACGGCAATTTAGCTATGCTTGCGAGGAATAGCTTGAGTCACTTTGCATTAGCATCTGGCTGAGTGTTAAAGTCATTTCTACATGGGGAGCAGAGAAAAGGAATTTCTGCTCCGAGCATCCTTTCAAGAATGCTTAAATATTTGAATATAAATTCCTTTGTGCTTGTGATCACTTCTTCTTATATCTGACACTCTGCTTTTCCCTTTTCCCTTCTGGTACTCTCCTATGTGAAATGCCATAAACATGCTCCATCCTTCTCTTTCTTTCCCTCTCCCCATACTAGCACTCTTATTCTTCCAAGACGACACCTATTACCCTGACTTCTTTTTTCCTTCCCCTTCCTCCCAAGAAAGTACATGAAATTGGAGTCATTTCTACATCACTTACACTCAGGACAGGCTGATGAAAAAAGTACTGTGGTGAGAGACTCACATGTACGTTTAACATTCATTACCCAGGCTGCTGGCTCCTCACAGCTTATTGATCAAACTCCATCTAAAAACAGGGAAAATGGAAAGCTATCCAAATTAGCAATCTGCTCATTCTGGACAATATTGTTTGACTCACAAGCTTCCCAGGATGACTGAATTTCAAGTTTCTGCTAAATAGCTGATCATTTTTATTCAATCTATTTTTCTGCCTACCTCAGTGAATTGCACAAGACCTTAGAGTGCAAAGCCAGTCGAAGTAGTTTCAATAAAATGCAGTTGACACCAAATGTGACAATGGATATCCTTGCTGTACTGCACAAGGATGGATGTATCACCTCAGAAAATACCCAAGGAGAAGAGAGGAACTGAGGAAAGAGTTCTGCTAAGCACATGATGCTGAGATGCATGCAAGCATTTGGATGTATATCTTAGGTGGCAGAATTATAAGGACAGTTCACTACAAACGTGGCAGCAAGGTCTGGCAGGTCTATTTATCCTCCATAAGCCAGGGCAGTGTATGGAAAGACATCGGGTATTTCCAGAGAAAAGCACCAAATCACAACCTCACTGACATACACGACAGTTACAGCACATACAAAGTTTTCTGGAGAATATTCACTTTGTTGGTATTTTGTCATAATGCAGCTTCACAGGCCAGTCCAAAAGCAGAAGGTGGTGAGGTCCATACGTTCTGCTGCCTCTAAGTTTCACTGAAAATATTTGGTGCAGTTTGTGTTGTCAATTCTCTGCTTCTTCAATTTTGTTAAGTCATCTAACGTGACACGACAGTGCTACATTGCAGTGGTCACAAAATATCATATATGACAACCTCACAAGGCTAAATACCCAGAAGCTGAGCCTGAGTATCAGCAAAGCTTATGCTCCTAAAGAAGCTTGAATATTTCAAATCCAGCTCATCTCACAAACACATGTAAGCATTTCCAGAAAGCAAGATTTCCACTTAGACGCAGAGATTTCCAAGATCACCTTCTCTTAATACACGCTGACAGGCTGGAACAGAGAATTAGTGGCCTCCAAAGTTCTTGTGAGGGCTTTAACTATCTCTGCCTCCTCCCCACTCTCCCCCAGGGGTCTCCACGTCTCTCTCTCATGTCATCTTTCGGTTGTGGTTTTCATTTTGCTTTTCACTTCTTTTTGAACTATTCTGTTTTAAAATGGGGAAGGAAAAAATACAGCAAGAAAAAGGAGCAAAAGAAGGGAGGAAAAAGCTGGGTATCTGTAGGGAGAGCCAAATGCAATCTCGGACCCTTTGCAAAGGGAGCCTCAGAAACTCACCTTTTCTGTCCTGCAGTTGTTGAGACCCAGGCTGTTCACAACAGCCACCTTCCCATCCAACACCTGCTGTTCCCTCCGAAGTTGCTCCTTCATCTGTCGGGCCTCCTGGATTGCCTTGGTAACAGCATCGTGGTCATTTAAATAACCTGACGACGTGATAGAAGAAAGGATATCTTAAAAAAAGAAAGTTACAAGAAAACACTTTAGCTTTCATCGATGAAATGCATGGTTTATCGTTACTAATGAGAAAGAGTTAAAAGGTAAGGCCCAGAAACTCGGTCCATGCTTTGTAATTCTGGTGTTGTTATGACAGAGCCACCTGGACAGAAAGCATGAGAAACCTCAGTGCCAAAATCATCCTTCCTGCTATTTGATCCCATTAGTTTCAATATTTCCCTGACACTGCAGAGATTAGCCCTGTGGTTTGTATGCAGCAGGATGTAACCAGATAAGAGTCAGGGGAAGCTTTGATCATGCCAGCAATCCCAAACTCTTAAATATAGACCATTTCATTCTTCCCCTTCTTAAAACTTGTGAATACATTAAAATAAACCACAGGTGGCGGTGGTTTGCTATAGATATGAAATGCATAATGGCTGGAAAGAGAAACCTCATCCACCGAATGCTCCCCACCACCACCTGTCATTCACAAATGTATAAGAAACCACAGCTACACGGACCTACATTCCCACTCCTATTCATGCTGCTAATAGTAGGTCAAATGTCCACTGTTTTGCTGCAAATTCACAGCCTAGGGCTTAGCCTTAGTAGTCACTGAATTATTTCCTTTTAAAATGTTACAAGCATCACCGGCACAGCTAATACTATTTAATTTTAAATGTGACACTTTGTCATTTTTTTCCTTTAGCGTACTGTAGATTATACTTATTATGATCTGCATGTGATTTGTAGGATAGAATACTGATGGGAGACTCCAAGCCCCAGTCTATTTTTCAAACATTAAAGGAGAGGCTAATATCTATCAATCTCCCTCCCCCTCTCCACATCCCCACACGTGTGCGCACGCACACACTTCTTTCTGTCTTTTAACTAGGGCATAAAAACAGCATAAAATGAATCTGTAATATGAAATTGCCCAGAAAAGGGACTTCTGTTTGTGACATGAGGCTAAATCTAACCAGATCCATTGGTGAATTGTGACAGATGGAGGGACTGTGAGACAGAAGGCAGGCACTAATCACACACAAAATGACCGGCTTGCCTCAACATGTTCCATGGATTCCAGCAAACTTTACACCCTAATCCATTTTTAGAACAAAAAACATCTGGGCCATAAATCCTCTAATCTGCCAAAACACGCTATTAAATCCCATGATTTGTTGAAAAACACTAAGATTAAAGAAAGGAAATATAAAATGGCTAACTGCCGTGTTAGGAAAGTGTTATTAATACTCTTTCTTTGTCTCAATTATGAATGTTCTGTTCCTAAAGAGCCTTGTCTAATCATGTCAGATTACACATCCTTGTTGTATTGCTAGACTCTTCTATCTGATCCACTGATTGCCAAAAAACGTAGGACATTGTCTTGCTGCTTAAAACATTTCAGGGGAAGAAGCTGATGTCAGATTAGTTCAGTGCTGTGCTGCTGTCAGGATTTTAGTTTGGTTTGGGCTTTTATTGTTTTTTTAGACTGCAGACAGAATGGGACTGGTATTCCCATTTCCCTTGGAGTGCAAAAACTAGAAAGAAAAGTTTCTGTGCGGTTTGATTGCTGTTAATTGTACTAACAGTTAGGTTTTGGCTAAATCCCCAGGAACCCTGAGTGTTTTATACGAAATAACTTGATTCACATTGCTTTTATCAAATGACCCAGTTCAGTAATTCCCAGCCAATGGAATTCCAGTAATTCCAGCTTTCCCAGCACAAGGAAGGATATAGCCTGCACCAGCTACCAGCTGATTTTTCTTTTTTTTTTTTTTCCTTAACTTCCATTTTATCAACTTGCTTGGTTTCTTCCCCAGTTTGCATATGTTACTGATCAACCTCGCATGCAGTCAGAATAAATTAAAAAGGAAGCAAACAAACAAACAGCAGTATTAGTGCTGGTTGTGCTCTTGATTAGAGTAGGTATAATACTTTCAATCTGTAATAGAGCTGAATTTGCCCAGGAACTGGAATTCATGCCCTTCTCCAGACTATTTGGCTTTTCCTGAATACTGCTATCTTTGAGACAGTTTGGCACATGACAGTGAATAAAAGCAAGCACTCCTTATGTTTTTCAGTAGCTGCCAAGATGCTGGTGTGCAGGGAAATGATTAATATAGAAGCGACTTGAATGTAAATTATTGTTGTTTAGGGTAGGTGGTGAATTATTGACAGAGAGGAGAACTGCATTACATAAAATGCACTTAGTTACAAGGATTGCCAAACTAGCACAGAGATGTTGCAGATAATGGCAAAGAGCAGAGAGAAGTTGTTTCTGTTTTTAGTACACGGACATATGCCTGTTCCCAAAAAGAAATGCTTGGATTTAAAGTCATACATGAAGCCATGACATTTGTGACTGCTCAGTCTGTAGCACAATTTATATGCTATAGGGATAGCTCTGGAAAGGGCTGTGTATCCGTATGCCCGAGTGCAGCTATGCTGTTAATCACTGAGGCTCCAAGTTCACGTCCCTCAAAGACAACTGAACAATACCCGAGCATTTCTCCATGGCATGGGAGCTGAGGAGCCTGAAAGGACTGCTTTCAGAGAACAGCTCTAATCTGAAGTTACCGGTGGTGAAAAGTGACGGCTCAGCTGCATCCCAGCAAGGTGGGCTGTGCACACCTAGGGCAGACAACTTGTGCCTTGTGTTGACAGCTCCAATCGTTCAAATGGTGGAGGCAACTGTGAGTGTTTCCCAGCGAAGTAGAGGGACTTATTGCTCAAGATAAGAAAGTGATCCAGCTTCTCTACCATTTTAGGGACCTTAGTACCTTTGCTAAAAATGCTATCAAGTTTTTTATGTGGTGTAGCTCCTGCTGGAGGGTGACTTGAAATTTCACGCTCGCTTCAAGATCATCAAATGGTTTCATTTCAGTTTGAGTTCAACTTGTTTAACTTTGGTTGGATCTGACCTAGCATTTAGCAGGAGAAGACTCTGTAGGGTGTTCAAGAGCCTTTCCTTCTTCTAGTCCCACATTAAAGGATAAACCTTTGTTAGAAGTACATTATGTCCGCCCAGCTCCTGCACCAGTTAAAGACAGCTTATCTTATATATACAGCATGCACAGTGATACTGCACAGCAACCTCAAAAAGTCACTTTCTATATTTGTAGCTGAGAGATATACAGCAGTGAACTCTATGTCATTAACAATAACTTAAGTATGTTATCTTTTGCTCCACAGTTTTCCATGGTTTATTAATGGTATAACACATTAATTCTTCTTACAAGAATGACCTTTAAAGCTCTGTTCATCCTCACAGCTTTTATCCAATTACATTATCACTCATTACAGGTACAGCATTTCAAAATCTGCATCTTGTTAAACCAAGTAAATTGCAGGGGTCTCAAACCTATGAAAAATATCAGGTGTGTAGGGAAAGAAGATTGGAAAGGAGAGAACAAGAGATGTCTTGCCACTGAGATGTGGGTCAGATGCTTAACTCCCCATCTAAATGTGATGTTCGCTCTACTTAAGGACAAAAATTCTAATGTGAAAAAACTGAAACCCGATGCATTGTGCATGGAGAGCAGCAGGGTCAAGCAAATGAAAGATGAAATGCATTATTACCTACCACAGTTAAAGAGTGGAGGGTTAATAAAAAGAGAGGTGCTAACAATTAGTAATGTCATATTTTAAAAATATTTCTCCAGTCGTAATGTGTCATACCAAATAAAGTTTACTGCATAGCACTGCTGTATCACAGAAACAGCTTTCTGATAGGTTTGACCTATGGCTTCTTTTGGGTTTTTTGTGCCATCCCTGAAAGTGGCCAGCAGGAGATGCTTTAGAAGGAACACAGAAAAGGTACATCCACCTCCTTTAATTCCCAAAAGAGAGGTTGATTTACATACTGAAATCTTAATTCAGGTTATATTCGAAGACTTTATGGAACAAATTATTTCAGTTACATGGATGAAGAATGGGGGGTGTACACATTTTTCTTATACACACAAAGAGCAGTCCCTTTTACATATCAGACTTGTAAAATCACCACTAACATGTTACTACTTAGATGGTCTTTAGGCAAAGATGTAATTTTGGCACAAGTACGAAATACCACTATTTTCTGGAACAGTATTAAAAACAGTCAGACAAGACTTTTTGCAAGATACAACATTAAATTTAGATTTTTTTAAATGAACTTGGTAATTGTTTTGCTTATTACACCAGGGTAAATTAATATTTCACATAGCTTTTGAGCAAACTAAGGATTAAACCTGTAATTTTGGAAAGATGCAACTTTTAGGGATATTTTTTAAAGTTTATCCATTGTTTTTAGAGGACATGGTATAATACCACAGATGTTTAATGCCCACCATTAGACAGGTCACTGTCTTTTAATGCATGCCATTAAACAAGCAGCATTTATTAACTTTTATTGGTAAAGCAGTATCTGAAATAACACAGGTCTTTGTTTTCTGAGTCTGTAAAAGCTCAGATGCCCCTCCTGTGAGTTTCTTTGCTGGCATCAGGCAAATGGAGTGTAATGGTCAACGTGGCTGATAAAAGCCCACTTCCCATTAACACCTATGAATCGTTATGGGGAGGGACACACAGGCTGAGCTTACCTATTGTGTTAGCTCTGGCCGAAGGACTAGCTAATGTTGCTGGCACAGAGGACTTTAGCGAACTGGCCCCACTATTTATTCTCAGAGTTGGCATATGAGGAGAGGTGGGTGATGTGGGAGACTTGCCATCAGATGTCTTGGGTTTGGCTGAAAGGTTCAGAGGCTGGGCCACTTCATCCTACGACAAGCAGAAGAGAAAAGAACGTTATTACAAAACTGCTGTTGGCACAACACCGTCCAAGCAACGGCAGCTGTTTTCAGCTCATATGAACTTCTAAACCTGAAAGGTTGTATGATATATATGAAGATCAAATGTGATATCATCTTGTCACTCCAGTTTGGAACTGAAATGACTGATAAACTGGAAAATTGGCATGACACGATCAGAGAACATCGTCCATTTGCACTTTGGATGAGAATTGCCTCGGAAGAAATTATTCCCATCAACAAGATACATGCTTCTATCGTGAAAATTAATTTTCCAGTTATATTTCCGCTGTTTTATTTTAAACGTTATATTCCTTAATGAAATAAGAACTGAAGAGCATCTTCACTTAAAATTCAACCACCACCATCCGAACTGGGCAAATATGTTTAAGCGAATGGGGTTTCCATCAGGTTATTCTGATGGTCCTTTTTTGTGTGTGTTTTGGTTGGCTGGTTGGTTTGGGCTTTTTCGTTTTGTTGTTTTTTAACTTGTACTTTCCCCTGAACTTCCCAAGCTTAGAATTCCAAGCACAAAAATATCACAGGAAATAAATACTTCTCTTTCACCTTGAGAAGAAAGCAGAAGGAACCTGTCCTCTCTTTCCACCAAATCTGAAAGAATAACCTGGATAATTCTGCATATAGCCATTGATGTTTTCCTCTTCTGCAAAGCTGAACTTCCAGATTTCAGTAATTATTATCATGTGAAAACAGAAAAATTGGGTGACATTTTTTGCAGGGTAACTGGAATTATTCCTAAACCTGGCTTGATTACACGGAGTGACAGACAGTGCTATAAAACACATTAAAATTCTAAGTCATGTATTTTTGTTTGACCAACATAAAATACAGCAAGGGGAAAAAAAACAGAGAAGGAAGAAAAGGTTTTTCAACAAGGGGGTTTCTTAGAAGTTATTTTAGCTGACTTTTAAATAGCCAGAACTAACGAATATGTATTAGATCAAATCATCACATAATAGCTTAGCTCTTCTCTGACCCTGTGACTTAGAAAATTCATCCTTTAGCTACAAAACATGTTATATCAGACAACTGGGTTTCAGCTCTGGGCACTGAAGAAACTGATTCTGATCTGTCTAAACTGTAAGTACATTTAGTTTTACAGAATTATTCCTGACCTACAACAAGGCAAAGCTGACTGGAATTAGACTCGTAATGTTTGAGTGTTTTACTGTTACCACTAAGGTATCTCTGACTACTATCATATAACACTGATTCTTTTCCACAGAGCGTGGTGTGCTGCAGTAAAGAAGGAATTTTATAGTTGCCTGTTGCTTGTGGAAGTATGATCCAGACATACGTCTCCAAACACAAGACAATTTCGCAAAGCACTGTCATACAACTTTTCCACTTCTTAAAGAAGCAAGCTCTAAGCAAAGCACCTTTGTTAGAATTGATTACTTCTACATAGTTTCGGAACAGTCATAGCAGACAAACCTATCAGAGGCGTAATGGACAAAGCTGTCATCATCAAAGCAGTGCCTAAGCCATCCTAGGCACAAATTGTGCACAAAATAAATGGGAAAAAAATTAATGCATAAAATTGTCTTAGGAGCCTACATTCTGTATTCTCAAAAGTGAAGCAGGCACCTAGAAGGCAGACATCTGTTGATCTTTTAGGTGACCTAAGCGGCAGGGTTAAAACGTTACGAGTACAACCAGCATTTGACATTTTAAGAAGGGATTCATTACTTTACAGAAATACAAATCCATTGTATTAAATTGGTAAAAATAAAGATAACATCAAATTAGAATAAAATAAACTACTGGCCAAACGGAAGGGAGGCTTGCTCTGCTGTCCACCCAATTTCAATTATAAAACAAACAAATCCCAAAGCAGTGAACTATAATGTTGTGAAATCAGTACTGAGAGAGTTGCATAAAAGTTTTAACTACAAATGAGCCAATGAACCAACCGAACACAGCGACCATGTGCCAGACAAGGATCCCTGAAGAGCGAAGTCAACTATTTGGAAGACAGCACCAGAAGCAAAGCCAACCTGCCCACAGACTTGTTTCAGTTCAATCCAAGAGGGTTTAGTTTCCATGTACATTCAATTCTCGACCTCCGTTTTAAGTCTCAAGAAAAGGTGCTGAGTAGTGACAGAAATGGTAGTAAAACCTGCAATGTGCTCTCTGGCCACTGGAAATCTGACCAAGAGCAGCACCAATTCATAGGGAGAAGCAGCCAGTTCCTGATGGGAATGGGTGTCACTGGCTGCAAAGGCAGCTTGGATTCCAAACTGCATCCTCATGCTGAAAGGTTTTTTTCAGTCTCGTCCTTTTGCCTCAATCCCTCAGCTATCCTGTTCCTATAAAGTTTATTTCCTTGCCTCCTTTTGCTCCTCCTTAGTTCTTCTGTTCCTTTTTTTTTAATCCTGGTGTGAAGGCAAGGTCTTGTGCAAGTCCACTATAGAAGAGTGGTTTTGGTCTCACTTAATGCGAGTCAGAAACGGTGGAGGTGTTTTTTTTCCACTGTAGGCATCCAGCAACGAGGCTGTCTGTGCTGTAACCATTCTTGGTAGTAAGAACGCTCTTCTTCATTCAAGTCAGCACAGCCGTCTCTGGAGCCAAGAAATACAAGGCCTTGTGGAAATAATAGAAGTCGACAGTTCCAGAGCTGATAAATGTCATTCCAAATTGCCCCTTCATTCACTTTCATTGTGTGTTCAGGCTAATGGTAAATTAATCGGAGGTCACAGAAGCTTGGTTCTCATAAAGGAGGATAAGTAAACAATTTTCAGCTATTTTATGTATTTACCAAAATGATATTACTTCAGTGTTTGGTCTTCATAACATTTTTACTTCTGTTATTTCAAAGAGCATTCTCAAATCCTCGCTGGAAGTCAAATGCGTTAAAAATTCAGTCAGACTGTTTGCAAATCCTGCGTTGCATCATGAGTTTGTAATAATTTAAGTCATTTCCTTTACCACAGTGGAACTACACTGATTTATCCCAAAGGATTCTAAAAAACACCTGGGAAATAGGTAATAACATACAATTGTGTTAAGTGTGAAGATAACTGTTAGCATGTTCACTCCTGTGTTTGCTGAAACATTTCACCCTTTTACCTTCGTGCAGCCACAAATTCAAAATCCTCCGCTCTTGCAGTTTAAATCAAGAACTGTACTGTCTTCATTATGGACCTGAGTCTGCATAACCACAGGAAGAATTAGGTGTTCGTCTACCTTTAATTTTTAACTGTAACCCCCCCCATTTAACATTTTGCCACATTACGGATTAGCAGGCTTCACTTTCAGTTATATCAAGGCTGTGTGTAAGTGCAGCATGACAGCTAGGGCAAACAGGAGAGACAAAAGACATAAAAAGAGATGTGGTATCTTCAGGTAGATGGTATCTTTCAACAGCCAGGAGATTTGATTTTATGCAGTGGATCACAGGATCTAGAACTACTCCCAGCACTTAGTTTTTACTAGAGAAAGTCCCTGACTTTTTCTGACATGCAGTTATTCTAAGGTGCTGTTGATAAGGTTTTTTTTTTTTTTTCCAAGCTAGTATTTTTTAAAGAGTTAAAGTCAAACATGCATTTATATATCAGCCAAACTGATTAAGCCTTAGACCAAAGCCTTTTAAGACCCAAAAGGCTTGTAATGATATAAACACGTGATGAAAGTAAAATATGATCTTGATTAAAGGTTTTGAAATGTCTTTTTTAAAGTAGCACATTTGTCTAACGAAACAAAACACACACACACAATAAATGTAGAGAATAAAGCATAAGCAAAAACACACGAAGGAGGGCTAATAAAATGAAGTACCCATAGCAAGAGCAAAGCATTGGTAAAGGGATTCCCATCCCCTGTATCACAGCAGTGTCGGAACAGTCACTATTTTAGGAAGAGCTGGTTTACTTTCCAGGACTGGGAAGCAAAAGTCCCAGGATTGTAAGACTGTCATTAACCAAAACTTGAGTTTGGGGAACTTAAAATCCTTGATTTGTTCTAGATTTTTTCTCCAGATGATCTCTAGGTATATGAGGGAAGAAAGAGTAACCCTTCACCTACACCAGAATTTGGGGGGTAAATAAAATACTGAAGAGCCGTGTTTTGTAGCTTCATTCATCCTGAATTAGTATAACTTTGAGCTGCCATATTTAAGCATCAGACACAGGAAATCTCCAAATGCCTGACAAGCAACATGTAAACAGAAATACTGTTGGCAAGTAGAGTGTGCATCACACTGCCTTTATAAGGTTTGTATGGTCCTTTGAAAAGGTAAACTGATTTTTCTACACAAAGTGCTAACTTTGTGCCTCCCATTAACATGGGAGGAAAAAATGAAAGAGAGGGAAAAGGAAAGGATTTGGCCACAGTCCTACAGTAACGTAGCGGCAGAGCTTCAGACAGACCCAGGAATTCTGACTTGCAGTCACCACTCTTGAAAGAGTTGGCTGAAATGGTGTCTTTCCTAATCTTTCAATCATTCTGTCTCTGTTTACTTCCTCCTAAGATAAAAGGTTAATTTATCTCTATGAAGATAGATATGGAAAAAAAAAGAGAATAAAATCAAGATTTTGAGAAACTGTCTAAACCATTTATTAAAAATGGCACTATTTCAACACCAAAAGCTACATAAATGACTGATAGCCCAGATGAATGAACCAGTCTCAGGGAATGAAAAAAAAAAGAGGAAGGATGGGGAAGAACCCAGACAATTCATTACGATTTGATAATCCCACTCCTTTACACATATTTTAAAGATTAGTGGACTATTAAAATACAGTTACTGAATTATTGTACTGTCATTTAAATCCAAGTGCTGTATCCCACTGTGGCACACGCTGAAGGTCCAGGTTGCATGGTTTATTATAAAATCATGAACTACCCTGTGTATCATCTGACTGGCAATACAAATGTGCTTAAATGACCTGGCATAAGCACAGCCCAGCCTGCTCTACTAAAGAGGCTTTTCATGACCTCTGGGAACAGATTCACCACATCTTGCTGCCCATTTAAATGACCTTGACAGTACAAATTACAGCCAAATGAGTTAGAAATAAGAAGCCGTAGAGGATGGTTTCTGAAAGAATGCCTCTGCCACCTCACCAGAGTCAAAGCCTCATTCTCCCACCCTGGTTCTGTTTCGTGGAGATCTTCATTTCAACAGAAATGCAAAATATGGAGCACTTACTGGCATGTCTGGGGCAGAAGACAATGATGCTCTTGTTGCCCACAGAACAATGCAGCCACTCAGGAGCTTATCCATTCAGTCTTGTGCTCACCCAGAAATGTCTAACTGAAGTGTATCAGACACGGAGGTGCAACAGCATAGATGCAAAGAAAATCCTTTGGCATCAGTGTCCCTCAAGACTACAGTTGTCCACACACTCACACAAAGATACTGGCAGCTTCCTTCACATCCCCTCCCCTTCCTCTGAAGCCACTCATGGTGAAATTATCAGTAGTGATAATAAGAAGCCGAGAGGTAAAGGCAGTTGTGAAACATGTTGTATAAATGAATCATGCTGCTGATATTATCCTCACTGATGAAATAATTGTATTAAATTAAGCAGGGATGTTCACATGACAGGATGGGTGAATTAGATAATGTTCATCTGCAGCTGTACCTCCTCCTGCCACATTCTCAAGTTTTGATTAAGAATAATATGTCCCTTCCTGCAAAGGTGGAAATTTCTCTAACTACATAGAAAAAGAGATAAGACATCATCTTGGTTATGATACTATAATAAACGCAACAGAATTATTCTTCAGGTTCAGAGAAGTCAGTTTATCATATCTTGCCCAGGAGTTTCATCACCAAAAGTAGAAGGTATGACTAGACTGGTTAGAAGGGAAAAGGCACCAAAGACAAGGCAGAGGGCAGGTATTAGGAAAAACTGTCTTCTTTCTTTCAGTTCTTCAAAGTGCACAGACTTTTCCTTCTGTGACAGCTGCAGAAACATCTCTGTCTGGATTTTCTTCTATACCCAGAGCAGCTTTTTTTAATGGTGTTGCTTTTTGCTGTTCTCAGAAGGCAGACACTTCCTGGATTCAGTGCATGTTATCCAACCACAGTTAATACTTTCAGACTTTACTGATATTGCCCAAATACTCTTATTCATGGGACTCAAAACAAAGGGGTAACTGAGCTGCCCCCCCCCCCCAACTAGGGGACTACTCAACAAATAAATTACTCCCAAATGCTGATTTATATGCTGGAAGTATTATTGCCCAGTTTCCATTCCTGTTCATAGGGAAAAGCAGTGCAGGAACACACCAACCAAACCTGTTGTGTAGTACCTGGGACAGACAGGACTTTTACCCAGTCTTCTTTTGCAACACTAGGGGCTCTCAGTGAGGATATTCTCTGGGGACTTTGTCCTCTCAGAAAGATCCCTAACATCTTCCCCTCTCATTTTTCTTTACAGGAAGCCTAGTTGCCAGGAAAGAAGTCTGCAAGTTACAAAGACTAATTTGCTGCCCTGGAAACCCCAAGCTTTTGATTTTGTCTGGTCCACACGTTGTCACAGCAAAAAACAGAGAGCTGCTGGGTGTTTTTCCCTTTGTATCCAGTGTTGTTTTCCCAAGCTGTATGCAGGATTCACAACCAGATATAAGAAGAACAAAAAAGGAGCATGCAAAATGTCCTGTTCAGAAACATGGCAGGCCCTGGAAGCTGGATGCCTTCCCCTCTGCCCCACATCTTTTTTAGCTGATGTGCAGTGCTTACTGTCTAATACCTCTCTATTCTATAAGCCACGGAATACAGATGCTGAAACAACAGAGGAGAAAATGCCAAATGAGTGTAGGATCATTTTAGTCCTCCAGCTAGCTCATAGATGGAAGAGTGTGGGATGTTTCAGCTGCAGGGCAGCCTAAAAGCAGTGTCTAGGGAGAGATCTACGTAACTCCTCTTCAAAGGCTACATCTGACAATGACCTCGGGCAAAGGCCTTCATTTTGTAGCAACTGGTCAGACCTCTGCACACAGAACCCTAAAAGAAACTCTGCAAAAGTGTTCAGGAAACACAAGTGTTGCACTGGGAGCTCACCCTTTGGGGTCTTGTAGAGCACAAGGCAGGCTGCTTGGCCAACAGAATACACCAGGGCATGCAGCTTAGCAAAATGAGCAGAAGGGTATGTGTTTACCCAAATTCACTCGTTTAGTTTCACAAATCCTCACAGATGCATCCTCCAAACCATACTTGCAGCTTCTGGCTGGCTTTGGACTGTCAAAACGCCCACTATCCTTGTGAACTCTCCTGATAATCTCCACAGACAAACAGTACAATATGTTTGAGCAAAGTGGCTGGTATGAGATTTCTAGGCTATTTTTGCTTGATCATGGGTTTTCAGTCACACCAACCCCTAGGGAAAGCTAATGACTTACGGATGCTTATCCCAACCCGGATCCAAACTTCAAGCATTCATTTTAATCCACACAGAAGTAACTGACTTACTCCTATCACAAGTATTCTGCTGCTTGGGCCCTTCTGTTCAACTGAAACAACCAGAAGTGAGAGGTGCTCAACATACATCTTAGGACCTAGTATGTGGATTTTCAGTACAGCATGAAACAAAACTGCAGGAACAAAGCTTTTAGCATTTGCTTGCACCTCATAATGAAAAAGCTCCTTCGCATTCTGCATCTCTAAGTGAGTGAAAATTTAACTCAGCAGCCCCATTTACAAGACAGCTTCAGTGAAGCTGCTTCTGAGCAAATCTTGCCAGGTTTGGCCTGAAAAGTGAAGGGTCCATGTTGAGTAAAGTTAAAACATGAGCCAGTGCAGAGACCAGCCACCTGGAATTCGGCTAGGCTGTATTTCATGTCAAACTTGGATGCTGTTGTTAGCTTTTTGCATCTAATAATTATTGTTCAGCTGTATTTCTCACATCACTGCTGTACCTATTTATTTGGTATAATGCTATTAATGAAGTGCTTCCCTAAGGCGGCTCAAGTCAGCGGCTAAGCAGGAAGAGTGATTTAGGCACAGGTCAGCAGGGATTGACGCAGACACTGCAAATCTTCAGGGGAAGACAACAACTGATTTTTCATACTCCTAACCATGCAAATCTCTTTACATGCGGTAAAAATCATTAGAGAGGATCACAAAATCGTGAGGGGACAGGAAGGGAGAGGATTCTTCCTACAAAGAATGCTTCTTCCAAACTGCCCCCGCTGAAATACGTAGCAGGCAATAAAGTGCAAGAGGGAAAAAGCACTTCTCCAGCATACCGTAGGAATATTAATTAATTAAAGCTCATAATGACTCTGACAGCTTTTGCCTTATTTTACGAATGGGAAGGATAAGGCACAAAGTGGCTAAATGATTTGCCTAATCTCACACAGCGAGTAAACAGCTGAGTCATACGGAAGAGCAGAGCAACTGCCGCTCTTACGCAGACCGGTGTTTGAGGGCTTCTTTGACACTGTACTGAACCTCCTGAGGAGTCCAGCTGCTTCAAAAGAAGTTGCAAGAAAAAGTAGGTAGTGGTCAGATAGTCTGAGCTGTTGTTAAGTGCTCCTGAACTTGTGCTGGGTAGAAACTGGACTGGTCCATGGGCCACAGCATGATGACTTGTACCTTGGGTGTCGGTTAGATTTTTGGTTTTAATCCTTTCTACGTAATTCTGTCCCAATAAAACCCAATAAACTCGTGGAATAGTGCCCTTAAAAATGCCCTCTCCCACCCGTAACAAGGCTGTTTAAAAAACGGAAATAGACATTAGACTGGATTTTGTTTGCTGCCTAAATTGAACCTCCAGTCACCACCTTCCAACGAATAATCCCCAGTAACTGTTACGCAGAATGAACAGCAATGAAAACAACAAAACCTGAAAGGACAGGGAAGGACTTGGAAGGAAATAAAACAAGGACCTGCAAAGCCAAACAGCATTACAAACTGGTACATTTTAAATGAACAACAAGAAAACAGAAGCCACACTGATCAAAGCCTCCCACCTCCTCTCTGTGGTGGATGACACCTTCGCTGGGAGCACACCACCACCTCTAACCCCACACCTGCAAAAGGAATTAATTTCAAAAAGAATACAGACCAAAGCAAACCGTATCAAAACAAATTAGCAACAGACCCCTCCTCCTGCTGTGGTCAGGCAGGAGAAGCAAAGATGCTGCACAGTTGCTAAGATTCAGGGGGAAAAAATACAAAACAAAACAGAAAAAAACAAACAAACAAACAAACAAACAAAACAAACCAAAAAAACCCCAAAAACAAAAACCCAAAAAACATAACCCAGCTGTTGAAAACTTAAGAAGAAAAAAAGTCAAAAGAGCTTGCAAGAAAGATATTTCAAACAGCTTGGAGAACTGGCAGTGGACTAACAAATTCCTTTTCAAAAAACACCTGTGCTTTCTCTGACTCTGGATATCTGTGTAGCCTAGGTAGATTTTTACACTGTAGCAACATATACAGCACTAGAAATATGCAGCACAAAGATTATATACACTGTATTTATTTATAGATACATACAACCGTAAGAAAAATGTCAAAATATGTTTTGTAACTGTAGATATGACCTGCTTGATGATTTGTTTTCCAACTAATAGCTTTTCAAAGGAAACCTATCAACACAAAACTCATCTGTCTTCAATGCTTGTGTGCTATTAACAACATCCCAGATCACTAAAATCAAAATGATTTTACAACTCTGTCTTGCTGGGTATTTTTTCATTTCACCTCCTTTTAGCAGCAAGATGGAATCTAATCGTCAGTTCCAGAAACTGAAGGGAGTTTAATGTACTGTAGGGAATGTTCAAAGCAAACACATGCTCCTTCATTAAGTACTGCACTCATAGAAGAAGAATTTGTTTAATATTTATACCCCATCCATGATCACACACATGGGGTTAACCATTTGAGAGTACACCTGTTGGGAATAGTCATTCCTTTTCCTATGCCACAGTCATGCCTTTTTTTTTAATTGCTGATTTCTTGGGTCATACCAGAGAGACTTGGATTCACTTCCTCACTTTCCAAAAAACCTTCTCTGTGAACTTGAATGAGTCACTCATTATCTAATCAGCTGCACACTGTCACTGATATCTTTGCAAAGTTGTATTACCAACTAAAAACTTTAGTGTTTTGCACAAGTGCAAACAGCTACAGAAATCAAAGGGTCCCCTCTTTTCCCTCAACTCTCTACTCACAAAATTGGAGAAGATACATCCTTTCATCTTTGTAAAGAGTTCATTCTGTGCAAGCTGGGCATATACCATGTATATGTTTATGTAACTGCATGGGAACACCACCATTTACAACCCTGTAAGTTTAGTAAGTACTATCGATACGATATAATTATCCTAATCAACATATTAATCAACCATAATAATTATAATTAAAATTGAAATATATTGTAGTTTCTTTCTTTCTTTCTTTATTTATTATTTGCTGCTCTCTGTACTGAACACAGATCAGAAGCAGAACACTCTTGAAGGAGTATTCAGCCTCCCTTGGTGAACAGACTTCAGATCCTATTCCTGATTCACACCAGCAAAAATGAAATCACCATCAGGACTGGTATTGGGGCCAAATTGCTGGCAGGCACAACGAACCACTAATTGCTGGATTCATTAGTAAGACTCATAGTTTGTCCCCATGAGATGCTGAACACTTTCAGTTCCTTTTAAAACCTTGCATCTTAGAAATTAAAATTAACAACTGCAAAACTAGTATTTTTGTTACACTGTAGAAACTCAGCAGGAATTTGAAGTCAGATCACAAGAATGCCAAAAATCTATTATGTAAAATTAGGCAGATTTTTATCTACCATTTCCCTGTTAATTCTGTAGAACATACATGCATCCACACACAATAGACACTCCATGCTGTTCCTCAAGCCTAAACAATTGGTTAAAATAGTTCTTGTAAAGCTGAGGGAGACAACTGCCTTAAAAAATACCTTTCAAATAGCCCCAGTATCACACTGTTAAGACCGACCTATTCTTTTCAGACATAAAACAAATGTCTATTTAAGAACACATCCAAATGCATTTGCATCACTCAGCCAGAACACATTCACCTCCCAGAAGCCAACACTGTGAGATGGAAAGGGAGAGGGAGAGAGAGAGAGGAGACCTTTAGTCCACCTACTGGCTTCACTGAAGGCAATGAATCCAGCCCTAGCTCATTTCAAGTAGGTTCAACTGTGTCAAAGGTTACCCACAAGCTATTTCTTGATGATTTATAGCTGATGTCTACAGATCTTCTTTTATTTTAATGATGACTTCAATACAGACGTTGAGACATTCTTTGTCTTCTCAGAAGTATATGAGAGGGAAGTTGACATCTTAAAAAAAAATAAAAAATTTGAAGAGGCTGATTTGCTATTTCTGAACAGGGTCAGCTCTGGGCATTTTTTATATCTTATCCAGAAGAAGAAAAAAAAAAGTGGAGATTAAAAAAGAAAGAAAAAGCCCCCTTGATCCTTTTCTCTCATACTAAAGCTGCTTTGTTTTTGTGACTTATTCTGGGCACAAATCCTAGAGCACTGACTCAAAGTGTATGTCACTAGTTAATTATCATCAAGACAAGACACTAGGATCCTTGGTAAGCACACGATAATTTTATCTCTTCGCTAGTAAAAACATATATTTATATAGCATCATTTTGCTCTGTTTGAGCCCAGAGAGATCTACAAAGTGAGTCCCAAATGATACTATCATGGGAATCCTTCCACCCAGCACTGAACTGTAATCATTTGGGGGTGAAGAACAGCCCAGGACAAGCAGTAGCAAGGCATACTGCATCCATTTGAAATTTAAAGATGCCATGCTGGTAAAACTGCTGAGAGTTGTCCAAATGTGAGATTATTTTTAGCCTTAAAATTCGCGTGTGTGCATGAGGGCGAGTGTGCACATGAGGCCTGTGTGCATGTTTGGCAACTGTCATCAATATGGACATCCTGAATGCACCGACCGATCTTCATCAGGTTTGATGAAGCCCTCAAACGTCTCGCATATTCTGTGTGAGAGGGACAGTGGGGTAGGGGAGAGGAATGCTCCAAAACTCTCCCCTCAGGAGAAGACTCCAGTGCTCACCCACATTTTAACAGATACAGAGGATCCCCTGAAGCGAGGAACTCTACATTTCCAGCCAGAGTCTAAACACTGTGAGACTTCACCATGAAACGAGGCTTTACCACTTCTGATGATCTTGGAGCATCTTGCTCATTTTAAAAGGAAAGCAGAAGATGAAGCATTTACCTACTTTGTTCTGCTCCGCACTCCTCTGAATAGCTGTGCTATTTTCCTGCTTAGGCCAGCCAAAATAATGTAACTGTTATTTTTCTCACCCATGAGCCCCAATAAAATACAGCTGGTTGGCACAGTAGTGAGTCTCCCAGGTATTACACCACCACATCCTTCTGCCTAAGAGCTGCAGTTCACTGGGAGGACTAATTTTGTGTAGAGAAATTGCTGCCTCGAAGGCTGTGAATCTGGACATGAAATGCAGTGGACACCATTTTAACTTCTGATATCATGAATGAAATGCTACTTGACATGCATTTCTTAGCCAAATGTATGTGTTGAATTTTCCTGACCCCAAACTTGGTCTGTGTCTTTTATAGAAAACCTTGAAAGCACAGGCTATCCACACAATTATGATGAACAATACGCAAACAGAGATGAATTAATTCATCTCAGAGTTTTAACTGCAGACTCTATTTTCAGTGGACATCTGAAACTAGGATAAGAGCATCCAGACAGGGAGAGAACATAATTTCAGAGAAGACTAAGAATATTGGAAATAGGCAAAAAAAGGGCACATCCTGACCTGTAACCAAAGCAGAAAAAATGCAGGAGTTTAGATTAGAAGAGCTCAAGATTTACCAAGGCAACCAACAGCTAAATTCAAAATATATTAACTTACAGCTGTAACCTGAAGCCTATACAGCTTTTAGCATGGCTAAAGATAAAAATAATCAGTGACCTGGAATGACTGCTCTCCCTGAGAGAGCTACCTTTGAAAAGAAAGAAATTCACAAGAACCTACACAACAAAAACACTTTCCAGAATTGCTGCATGCATAGTTTTCTTCCTAATTGTACATTGAATTAGAGCTGCTTTAACTAATTCTGTCACTATATTACTCCCTTTTCCAGCACACTGCTTCATAGTTTTCACTGGAGCATTTCAGAGACGAATAAATGTACTCCTGAAACTCAACTTTAAGAAGCTTCTTGTGCCAGTTTTCCCATGGATATGTCATGTTGGGTCATGCCTGTCACTCCGCAGCTCCTGTTGTGTTCTGTTAGCTCAGAATCACGTAACACGATGTGGCTGATCCATGACGTGACATGTCACTGCCCGGCATGTCAGTGGAACGCCGTACGAACCCCCGTGCTTCATCTCCACACACACACATCTTGGAAATGCCCCCCTGATTCTGAATCCACCAGCAGGTGATGGCACGCCCGCCCAAAAAAGCTGAAGGAACACTAATAACTTGTGAAATGCTCGAAGTTACGTTCCTTCCGTAACACCATGGTCAGAAACCGGAAAACCTTCTCCGCAGCATCCCCACTAGAGACAGGGTCTTCCCCTCCACGCTCTCTGTGTGTCAAGATACTGAACAATCTGTTACCAAAGACTTAATTTTTTTTTTTTTTTCCCCTCAGGGATACCAGTCCTGGCAACAGCTTATCTTTTCTCTAAAAGCAGCAGGGAAAAACGTAGCAAGTGAAATGAAACAAACACAAAGTAAACTCGTTCATTAGCACTAAAGGTACACGTTTGAATTCTCAGTCTGGCAGCATTAATGGAAAAAGGCACGTGATCAAGACTGAAAATTTAAACTGGTTTCATGTATTAAATCCTGTCAAATTACATCAAAATCCAAAATGGTTTGTTGCATCAGCTTGTCTGCCTCTGATTGTCCTTTGGATGCTCTCGAATGTTCTCTCTGGATACTACAGAAGCACTTTCACTGCGAGATTCCATAGTAAAAATCCTAATTCTGCTGAGAAGTATTTATGCCTTAGCAGAATTGCCAACATGAAGTCTTCCATGATTTGAGACTGAAAATTAATCTCACTTGATTAAAATTGTAACTCATAGATTAATTTTCTCAGCTGCTTTCTAAGCCTTTGAAATACATTTACACCAATCTGTAAGTTTCAGCCATGACAACCTGAAGCTTTTTTGTTCAAATGAGATTCTCACATATTCACATGACTCCAGGATCTGGGCCTTTAGGGAAGCTATCCATTATAATATCACAAGACGTAGCCACACAGTGCTTGGAAAAGTATGTGTCCTCTGGAGTGATGCTTTCCACATAATGCCTATGAATCCCTCTTTTGCACCAGCTCATTTTACACTGAGCAGTTCTAACTGCATTCTGTACAACAACTCTGTAATTCTGAGAAACCTGAGTGAATTATTTGCCAAGCATTTCATATACCTCTGAAGTTAATACTAACTTATAAGAAACTGTCTTGTTGAATTTGAAAATTAAACAGATTCTTCCATTCTGCTGCTAAATGTTGCTTCTCTTCTGCCATCCACAGTTACCAGGGATTAGAGATTAAAATATTTTTGGAGCTCCCTCGTTACATGATTATCATTGAGCTGTGGGTACAGGAATACTAACTGCAAAATATATTTCTTTGCTGCTTAGTCTGAATTCCTTTCTGCCAGAACGTGTCAAGAGGAGCTAATTTCAAATCTAGCATGTAACGTGGACGCAAACCACTCTCCTGCAGACAAAGTAAGCAGTCTTTGGAAGCTGCTAGACTGATCACATTAGAATTTGATTCAATCACCTCAGAAAGTCACTTTCCACGTGAAAAACAAGTTCTACATTAGGCAAAAGATGGCTACACTGCTGTCCACTAGACAGGGCCAATGCAGCTTATGCACTTTTCTTTTGATTACTAACACATGCCCCAAAATAACACTTAACCTAAAGCTGCAAAAGGCAAGATTTAATTCCTGAAGTGAAGTACCTGGTTCCCTTCTAGAAGGATCTGGCAGAATAAAGAGTTCTCTGCTCGATTTCAAGCATCCATGGAATAGATATTGCTACAGTTCTATTACTTGCACAAGCCTGTACTCCTGGAATGAACACATCCCTTGTTTCAGAGACTCCTAACATCTCAGAGTCTAAAAAATAAGTATCTGGAATAAATGATGACCTTTACTTGGTAGAAATTTTATATTCTGAAGGAAAGTAGAACTTGATCTGACATTGGCATAACTGGATGGTTTTTATCTATGTTTAACTTAAGAGCTAATATTGGGCCTTCATTTTGTCAGTGCTGCAACACTCAGCAGCCCCCAGTGAGGAAAGGTATGTCCCAAGCTGAACTTTGCTATTTCTCCCATAGTGGATCCCCTTTTCTCAGCATAAAGACTGTCTTCCAAAAATTTTTCAACTCTCCCCACAAAACAAACCCACCCAAACATAAGGAGGATCAGCAAAAAACACTGCAACCAGAAAAATTGAATTTTTCTCCATTTCTTTATGCAGCTCCAGATTGTACGCTCTCCTAAAGCCCTTTTACTGCGATTTTTAGGACTTTGTGGCAAACTGGCACCATCAGCTCAACAGTTATCTTAGTGGCATTAAAAAAATCCTGACTTTGTGACGCCGCTTTCTTGTTTGTAACATTCCAATCTCTTTTTGCAAAATGCTGCTCTTCCTCATTCAAGTTCTTTGTTACAACTGACACTATAAGGGCAGTTCTCTCAAACAGCATCTGAGAAGTCGATGCTCAGGTATTTCTAAGTAACAGGGTAAGATGCAGAGCAGAAACAAAATGTCACGTCCCAGCACTTCTGAACTGAGGCGTTTAGGAGTCGTAAACTGAGGGATTCTGTAACTGAACCTGGCTGCAGTAGCGGCCTCCTGACAGGAACACTGCCTGGTGTAAAACCTCAGTGTTCAGTATGAAGCCAATGATGTGGATCATTTAACCAAAGATAATGAAAACTGTTACTTGCTGCCCATCCCACCAATTTTTCCATGTAGAAAAAAAAGGGGGTATTTTATTTACTCATACCTTTTGTAGAAGGCATTAGCAGCAAAGAGCAGCAGTGAACTAGTGCTTGTTTGTCTACCACTTTGCTTTACACCTTTGTTGTTCCCTGTCTGATTTCTGAAGACTAATCTTTCAGAGATGCAGTAGTCTTGCCTCATTTGTGTATCTCACTTTTGGTTTGTGATTAGAGATTTTGGAGGGTTTTATTTCCCCCTATTTTCCTTTTGTTATGTTTTCTTTGGAGTTTTCATTATAAAAAGTGGCGGCTGAGCCTGACAACTCCGCTTGAGAGACAGGTTCCTGCCAGAGACACGATATCAGGAAACAAGAGCTGTGGACAGTTAATCTGAAAAAGCATCCTAGGAGCCCCTCCACGTATCTAATTTATTTTTAGGAAAGTAGGGAGGGATGGGAGGCAGTCAGAATGCTGTGCAAGTCCCTACTGCTGCTGCTATTAAGATACTGTTATTAACATCACTTTTATTGTTTGGGACACATTCTCTGTTTTAGAAAAGCACTTTAAGAAGCTGCATTAATACCCATCACTCCCTTGTGCTCCAGCAAATGGTTTTAAAAGTCATTGTTTATAATCACGGATGTAACATATAGGAAGAAGAACAACAAAGAGGAAAACAGTTTCAAAGATTCTGTCACAAATTCCACATTTTACTACGTGGGATCAAAAGGACGGGCAGCAAATGAGAAAGGCTTCTAGGTAAAGAGATTATTAGCTACAAGGTCTCTATTGAGAATGGACAGGGGAGAAGAAGGAGCAGCACAAGCAGAACAGCACAGATGAGGCAGATTAGGTCTCAGTTTACAGTTGATACATCACTGCATCCGTACTATAAACTTTTCCTTAATTATCTTACAGCTATTTCTGACCTGTTTAATGCACTGACAAGGGAATTGGGAAACGCAATCACTGAAAAAATGTTTTGAATGTTCTGATTTATAATATTCTAGTGCTGCTATTCCAGTGCTGAAAACCTTAATAGATTAATTTAACAAGGATTTTTGTTTAATCAGTGGCATATAAAGAATTGTGACCAGACTGGAAACTCTCAAAAATAGAAGAGCTTGCAAATCTTAAGAGACAAAACTACTGTAAAATTAGGATCAATGTTCTCTCAGGGACACTGTGTCTTCCACCACCTTAGGAGAACTCCTGGTCTTCACTCTAAAATACCTCAGTACTCCCTTCAATGAAAATAAGGATGCCTTAACTTCCTGTTGCTTGGATAGGCATTCAGCACCTGCTGAGCTGTTCTGCCAATAAAGAGGACAGTAACTGCCATTAGAACATGACACCTAACAATGGGTTAGTTTCCCTCTACTATTCAGGGAAAAGGACCTGGCCCTATCTAACACAATCACACCCTTTGATCACCTGTACACAACCATGATCAGTCTTCTTTATCACACATCCGTCTTCCTTGTAGCTGAAATACTTCACTGTGCAATGCAGAACAACCGGTTCATGTTTCCAAAAGATATTTGCTAATGATAAATAAAGAGAAGTGCTACAAAAAGGAAAAAAACAGTATCCTTCTGCATCTGAACAGCAATGCAAGTATCATCTACAGAGCTCAAATGAAATATTTTCCTTTCAATATGTTAAAAAATGGCAGCTCTGAGGGTATGAGGAATCTGCAAGCCTAGTTATCATCAGGGCTTCTGCCACAGTCACACTGAAGTGTGGCAAGTAAGCTGGTACATGTCTGTACATCATGGAGTTTAATGTCTTCCCCAAGATCTCCTCAGGATAAAATTTCACATTCTGCACTATCATACAAAGAAGAGAAATGAGGGAAAGGGAGACAAATATACCCAACTTAACAGGGCTGCTTAGGGTAGTCATCTAAAATGATGTTCAAGTCAACAATTCGTCTGAAGCAGAATCATAAATATCATATCAATGACTGTTCCTTTTACTGTTGGGGTTTTTTTTTGGGGGGTGGGTCTTTTTCCTTCTCCTTCCCTTTAGATAGTTTCTTTTTTTTCCACTATATTTTTATCATGAATCAAGAAAACTTTCTTACCAAAACTGGGAAGTATATATATATCCCATCATCAGTTTTGACTGGGATGGAAGATCCACAACCAGCTACCTATAGTAAATAGTTTACTTATTTTTCCTAATAAAAATTTACTAATTTTTCCTGTGGGGTGTCTGAATTAAAATGCCCATTTCCAAAGCCTCTTCTTCTCTATTTTGTCCCTGGTATCACCAGTACTTGGTAAGAAAGTCAACAGTTTCTCAGTTGTAGGTTCCCTAACCAGCCTTAACTTGTGTGGATGAGAATGGAGCGAGCGCAACATTTCTATCCTTTCTATACTGTGAACAGGATGCAAGACACAGCTGGTGCACGTGGCACAAGCTGCAGCATCATCAGCAGATACTCCTCAAAAATGAAAGTTCTTCTGGAGAATCTCTGGCCGTTTTAAGGCCAGTCTGTGCTGTGGTAGAGAGGCAAACTCTAAACCCTTCAAAGGCGATTCAATTGCTGTCCATAGGTGACATGAAAAAATTTCAATCCACTGTTTACTTTGGTGATGAGATAATGTGAAAACAAAGTACCATCTTCAGTTAAAGATTCACACTGATATTGGTCTGAATATTGCAGTTGAGGAGAATCTGATTGTGTATATCCAACTGCTTAGTGCTGTTCCTGGCTGGTCTGAAACACATTTCCTTTCCTTGTCACAACTCCCAGGTGCTACTGCTGAGCAAATAGTAACATCACTGCCAGAAGTATTTGAAAAGAACAAAAAAAATTGATTTGGACAATCTGTGTGCTCTTGTCATTGATGGAGACACTACTGTGAGTAGGGTTGGGGCTGAGGTCACAACAAGGTTAAAAGAAAAGTGCCCAGGAATTCTCTCCTGTCACATTTCACACTGAATTGTTCCTGTTCCACAGCAGATGCTACAGACAATGCACTGTGCTCCATTAAATACAGGGAATCATTTAGCTACATTTACAAGCTACGCTGAAAATTCACTTCAGAATTACTGTACTTGAAAGGTTACATGGAAAGGGCTAGAACATTGCATCAGGCAGGCACTAGATGCTGTATTTATACATGCCACATAAAAAGCAAGGAACAAAGGCAGGAATGAACAGGGCCCCGGCCGTTTACAAGTGAGGGTGATGTTGCTTTCCTTACTCAAGAATATAATGCACCTCATCTGAAGCCAGGGAAGACTGTAGCTATCAGCTGAAAATCCTGGTAGCATGGTAAAGGTCATAATTCAGACACACACATTCCCTATAGCACTGCCTTTTTTTTTTTTATCCTGTGCATGACCCTGTACAAGCAAGAGGTTTGAAGTTAATCACGAGATGGGCTGGGAGGTTATTCTGCCTAGTCCTTATCTGCACCTATGCCCGTTCTCTCCTACTTACTTGGGAGCCTGTAACCACCTCGAACACCCAACAGAGCAGCATGCAAGCATTTACACGATCAAAGGCAAAATGTGCTTAAGACAGACTTTGGAAATCCAGCACAATTTGGCAAACTTCAAAGATAGTTGCCTTTCAAACGGGTTGTGGAGGAGGCCTTGGTAAATTTGAATGGTATGATTAGCATACCGGCTGTTTTTAAAACTGCTCAAGAAGAAGCTGTGTTAAAATCCATTTCCGCAAGACACACGCATTTTCTTTTGGACAGGCTCCACTAGCTCTGTTTCTTAAATCAATTTTTCTGGCACGGATTTCTTCTTGGAAGAATGTACGACACCAGCTCAGTTTCCTAACCAAAACTTGACAGAATGTGTGCAGCACAGCATAATGGCATCTCGGCTTCATGGCTTCCTAAAAGTTACAGTACAGAAACCTCGGAAGTGAATTTGACTATTCCAGGTCACATCTGCTGACAGGCGAGCGAGACAACAGAAGATGCCAGGGTAGCCTGTCCAGCACAGTGTTCAAACACTGGTGAGGGCCACTGATAAAGGTTTGCCAAAACGGGAGTTGCCAAGGCCTTAGAAGAGTTTCAGGGATGTTTTCAAGTCTTACTAGATTTAAAGGATGATCCTTGGCAAACTCCCCCTGATGCTTCTCAGCATTTCTAGAGCCAACAGTTGTTCCATCTGCCGCTGAGGCCGACTTTGAAGAATCCTTGCAAAGAGCAGCACACTAACTTTAACACTACACAAGAGAGGAAAAAAACACAGCTTTTCAGAAGTGACCTAGATGTTTGCCAGTAGCTTGACACACTCTCAGGTAAGGCTGTCTCCTTGTCTCCAAACACTTGAGAGTATTACCAAAGCTGCACCAGTGTAAACTGTGGGCTGAAAATAGAGATTCAGTAAACAGCGTCTATTGAAAGCTTGTCTAAGGCATTAACTGTTCATCCGTGGAGGTCTGATGTACTGTAACAGCGAGAAAGACCACCACAAACTAGCTCCAAGAACCAAATAGCTGCAGGGGATTTAAAAAAAAAAAAAAAAAAAAATAAAAAAAAGGCGGGGAAACTAAAAAAGGAA
>VXAY01001311.1:746410-804705 GCA_013399855.1 Oxyruncus cristatus | reverse complement strand
TTTTTTTTTTTTTTTTTTCCCAATTTGCAAGTAAGTTTTGTTTGTCTCCTACAGACCTGCAAGCCAAAGGCACTGCAACACCTACAAACGTGATAAAGCAATAAAACACAAGGGAGAATAGAGCTGATCTTGACAGCTGCCAGTTAAGATGGTTGTGCTCAGTGTTACCAGCAGATATGGCAGGCCTTCTAATCCTGCAACTGCCACCACAAAATACATACTGTGCCCCTCAGATCTCATCAGACATTCTGCTTGTGCACAAGAGAACCAAAAACAACACTGGGATTTTAAGTGTAGGAGATCTCACAAGCCAGTAGACACACATAAAACCTTCCTGTAAAATGCACAAAAATCTCTTGTTAACCACAGACCAAACTTTTTTTTTTTTTTTAGAAAACCCCCGAAAATCTGCCATCAAGCACTGCACAGTTTTGTGATTGCTTACTCTAAGAGAAGGGATCAAGCCAAAGACAAACTTCAGGAAGTCAGAAAGTCTACACTAAGGAGAGAATAAAGACAGCATAGATGAGCTTGACTCATTAACACAACAGCTACTCATTTCAAATCATGTCTTTTATTCCTTGAACATGTATCTCACTGAGCTGACAATGGTATTATTTATTTGCCTGGTTATTTTTAATCTGTGCTGTTTTACTGTTAGGGTAAAAACAAGACACAACTGTCAATTCAGGGAATCTTTCCTAATGTGATAAAGGACATGGACAGCATGCTAGAGGACACTAACAAAAAGAAAGGACACATTTTTATGAAGCTCTTGCTGTCACCTAAATAGGACTGCTTGCTCCCTGCATTCCTTAGCTAAATTCTTCCTAGTGGCTCTGCAACACCTAAGATGTGCCATTGAATGCTGACCTGTTAATTTTGCTCAGCTGTGGCACACACTGAGCTCACCTCGTTTGACTGCACATAGTCTGCACCTTTTCTCCAGGTATAGCTAGCACACACTGAGGGCATTACACAGGTGTGACTCCCAGCTGTGAGCCTGACCTCTTACAATGAGTATGGACTGAACTGCCCAGCTAGGACCGACATTACTCATCAGAGCCCATCGCTCAGGGGACAGATTTCAGCTCTGCTCTATGACACAACAGACACTGCTTTGGAGACTTCACAGAATCACAGAATATGCTGAATTGGAAGGGACCCACTAGGATCATCGAGTCCAACTCTCAGCCCTGCACAGGACCATCCCCAAGAGTCACACCACGTGCCTGAGAGTATCATCCAAAGGCTTCTTGAACTCTGTCAGGATTGGTGCTGTGACCACTTCTCTGGGGAGCCTGTTCAGTGCCCAACGAGGCTCCGGGTGAAGAACTTTTCTCTAATATTCAACCTAATCCTCCCCTGGCACAACTTCAGGCCACTCCCTCAGGTCCTGTCACTGGTCACCACATAGAAGACATCAGTGCCTGCACTTCCTCTGCCTCTCATGAGGAACTTATAACTGCAATGAGGTCTCCCCTCAGTCTCCTCTTCTCCCAGCTGAACAGACCAGCCAACCTCATTCCCTCCTCATACACTTCCCCTCAAGGCCCTTCACCATCTTTGTTGCCCTCCTTTAGACACTCCCTAAGAGCTTTATATCTTTCTTATATTGTGGCTCCCAAAACTGCACACAATATTCCAGGTGAGGCCGCCCCAGGTCAGAGCAGAGCAGGACAATCCCCTCCCTCGACCGGCTGGCGATGCTTTGCCTGATGCCCCCAGGACATGGCTGGCCCTCCTGGCTGCCAGGGCACTGCTGACTCATATTCAACTTGCCACCAACCAGGACCCCCAGGGCCCTTCCCGTGGCACTGATTTCCAGCACCTTATTCCCTAGTCTGTACTTGTTCCTCCACAAACTCCTGGTTTGTGGTCACAAACGAAGTGCCCCAACACTTTTCATCTCTTGCTGACACACTGCTAACCGGACTCCATGCTGAAAGGAAACAACAGTTGTGTGCTGGAATAGGAGACTGGTCACCTCGGCCTGCCACCTGCTACTGAAGGTGGAAGGAACAGCACTGGGGTAGCCAGGACACTGCAAGGACGCCGCAGGATCTCAGCCGAGGTGGTCTGCTACCAACATTGTGTATGAATGGTCGTTTGGTCCTACCTGCTCTGGGGTCTTCCCACTGGAAAAATGGCACTACGAGTATGCTCCCACTTTAGGGAGCCATCCTGAGAACAAAGCTGCTGTAACTGAGAGGCACACAGACACCCTTCAGAAAAAAAACACGTGCAAGTCCCCACATATTCAGAAAGGCAGCGCTGCCAGGCCTGGTACAGTACCTTGCTTTTGGGTGGAGGGCTGTTTGTGCTCTTGTCTGTGTGGATGCTGGTAGGGGACACGGCAGCACCAAGGTTACCCTGGGGTATGCCAGGTATCTTGCCTCCCGGAGACACTTGCATTGCAGCAAGTTGGGCAGCATACAACTGCTGTAAAAACAAAGCAAAACAAAAAAAGAAAAAAAATTGGGGTGAGGGGGGAAGAGAGGAGAGACATCATCAATAAATAAATCATCTTCCCCAAACTTCTCCTACTGCAGAGGATATACTCTCCTTTTGATGGGTATTTTTTATTTAACACATGTATATTTCAAGACAAGAATTGTCATCTCAAACTCTGTGACTCATTCCTCAGGGGACGAATGAGAGACGTCACCATGAGAAATGTCCCAGCATCCCTGTGCGTCCAGGGATTTAAAACAAGGAACAAAAGCTAATCTTCATGTTTTGCCCATGGTTTGGGCAATCTTTCCTTTCCTGAGATGACTTAGGCATAAAATAATTTCTGCCAATACTATGCATCAACCCCTGTGAAACTCACATGATGTTTGATATGGTGGTCTCTGTGCCAGCATTTCCCGTTTCTTTATTTTACTGGCTATGTTTGCCCTCTTTGCACAGGCTGTAAGGTGTTTGGAACAGGCAGTACCAAAATTTTTAGTACTTACTGTGAGAGTTGACTCTCAGTTGGGTTCTGGGGAACCACTAGAGTCAATATAAATATATACATACCGATGGTAAAGTACTGTCCATTAGCTATTAGAAACTCCAGTTAAGTCTAAGAACCCTTTCTGTGATAGATGCAAAGCAGGCACACCGTGGAAATGTTTTTTCTCTTCAAAACTAAACCAGTAAGGCACTTTAAACACATATTTCACTACTAACATGTGAATACTTATAATCACAGTCATCTGTTTAAAGTTTTGCACTACAGTAAGAGTTTATTGGACAGAGGTCAAAAGCAGTGAGAAAGCAGGCAAACTGGCAGTGCCTGAAAGCTCCCCTGGCCTCCAAATAAAACATGGAAAAAATAAACATGGGGGCAGGAGAAGCAGCAATTGTTGCTGCTTTGTGAACAGTGAGGAATTCCGAAGCCAGGTGCCTGAGGGAGCAGGTAGTGCAGTAACAAAGCCCTTCCCTCCTCAGCCCCAGCATCAGTTTCAAAGACTCACGCTATGTGTGGTTAGTGCTGCGCAGTACGTGTGTGAGGTGTAACACTGAATGAAGGTACCCTCTGCCTGCAGGTGCCAACAGAGCTTCTGAGATGACAGTGACAAGGAACAACATGCAGGAATATTGAACTGGATGTTCGATATTGGAAAAAACAAGGGGACTTCCATGTGACTAAGTCTAAGAAGTCTTGATAGCAGTGCTTAGTTGTTCTGCTGTTGTTTCTCAGTTAACTTCATATGCTGATAAAAGAACAGAGGTCAGATCGGAGGGCACAAAGAAATGCTAACCCAAAACAGCAAGTATGAAAGAGGAAAATGAGGATTCATTAGAGGAGAAATCCACATGGAGCCATGCAAAAGATGCAGATACATTGCTACAGTCAGTTCAGTATATATATGACCTGTAGCAAACACTTAACTTGATCAAATGGGCAAGACTTACTGCTGTGAATCTTGGACGACCCTGGACACTATTTTGTGGTTCCCCATACAAACTCTTCCCTTTGCTGGTGCACATAATTCATGTAATTAAAAGTAGCCCATTGCTACTTTTGTGTAATCAGACACCAAGTTCTTACTTATTTCTTTTTCACAGTTTCTATAATTTTCAGACTTTCTATTCTTTTCAGTTTTGAATATTTTTTATTCCTTTTATTCCTTTGATCACTGCTTGTTCCTTATTTTTCTGTACTTCTTAATCACCATTTATCCATCCCATTCTGTTTAGTCTCCCTCTCTTTCCTTATCATCCATTCATTCATCCGTTCTCTCCTTTCCTTTTCCTCAAATTTATTTATTAATTTATTCTATGTGTTACTCCCAGCGAGTCTGAGCCAAATAGATGCAAATCAGCTACAGAAAAAAGTCATCAAAAACAATCCAGCCACAAATCAGTCACAGATTCAAATGCATGTATTTATCAGCTGAAGCTCATATCCATTCATTCTTCTTAAAGAAGACTAAATCCAGCAGGGAGAATGGAACAAGTGTCTGAATGAACCAGAGAAGAACTGCAGCAGGGAATTCAAGGAAAACCAAGCCAGCATTATGTATGAATTAATATATCAGAAGGGCAATGGTTGTTTAAGAAATAGGATACATGACTCAGGAACAACTCAAACACAATTGGACTCTGGAAGTGACAGAGCAGGTCTAGGGAAAGCTTTTTGTTTTCTTTTGCTCCCTACTGAAAAAATGACAAAACAAATTGAGGCAACTATGGGAAAAAGACAGAAGAAAGTCAAACAGCCATTAGAAAGGAAAGGTTCAAGCTTGCTGCTAATCTATAGGTTAGATATCAGACAGTATGTCTAGTCTATATGTAAAGGTAAAAATAACATAGTTTGGACAGTCAGCAGTCCTGAACTAACTGGAGATCACTGACAGGCCATACAGGGGCTGCTAAGGACTGAACTTTCTAGGAATTTCTGTGAGAAATTTTGGGGAAGATTTTACAACCTGAATCTATACCTTGAAAAACGAGGGGAAACCTCTACTTCAAATATAACTCTCAACCTTCTTCTGAGGTCCAAAGACAGAATCGCAAGAACTAAACTACATGAAATACAGCCTTCATTCATGCTTTGTAAAAACTTCTGTCCTCCTGTTATCAGATTCAACATCACAACTCTATTTAATTTATTTTGAGAATTAAAAACAAACATTAAATAAAATTTTATAAGAGGTCCCTTGTTAGAGTACTCTCTTTAAAGTCCCTTTCTGCAACAGAAACCAGTAATTCTACAGAAAAAGCAGTATCAGGCCCGGCTTTAAACTGAAAAACATGAGGTTATGAAATTCCAAGGGTCTGAATTCTATTTAACCAGTAAGTTTGCTCCTATATCCCCCACATTTAAAAACCGGAGAGAAATACACAACATGCAGCACATTTCTTGGACTGTCAATAATTTTGAGCTTCAACATTATTGAACTTGTCTGTTCATATTTAGTTGTTTTAGGACACGATGACCTTTAGCTTATACCCAAGGAAAGGGCAATGGTGTGACCAAGTGCTGCGAAACAAGACAGCTAAATGACAACAGTTTACACATTCATTTCATAGACAAACTGAACTCCAACAAAAGAACATTCTTACCCCTGCTTCTCCACTAGCATTTCAGATTTTGGAACAGTGTATGAATAGATCTCTGTTGAAACATTCAACCATTATCTAAAATGCACCTCTATACCCTTCACAGTAATGAAACCAAGACCTCAAAAAGTGCAATGAAAATGATGTTATTCTGTATCACTGCTGTAATACGCTGTTCTTGAGCCTCTGCTTTTACCCCAGAGACCCCTGAAGCCATTTCTGCTACCTTCAGCTAACCTTAAGACTCAATGTCAAATTCTAGCACTCCAGGAGGTCATTTTGCTGCACTACAACTCATACGGGACTTTTAATCTATTATGTCTTGACTGGTTTATTGTGACCAAGGCATTCAGTTGGAATCAGTGAAGCACTACTGCTTTAGGCAGGTTCATTTTTGCTATACATAATAAATAAGGATAATATTCCGAATTTAATAAGATAGATAATACTTCTTCAGGAAGGTAGAATTGGGCTTCTGAAAAAGCAATTAAAAAGTAACATCTATTGTTTGTTTATAACTAAATGACTATGTTTCAGCTCCCCTGCCCATGTGCAATATTGCATGCCTTGTTAATGTTTTCTCATTAACCTCTTATGAAAATCTGTATGGAAGCAAAATCATCAGAACAAAAGCACAATGTGATACACTTCAAAACGAGCAGGAGGTATCGTTAATTTTTTAATGTTGCCCCTCTGTTCTTAAGCTATTAAACAAAAAATCCCCCTTCTCCCTAGGTCACCACCTGAACCATTTATAATTCTTCCAATATATTAAGCAGAAATATTCAGCTGAACTCTCCAAATGGACTAGCTCTAAGAGCTCTTGGTTTGATGACTCTGTACTACATCAATAGCAAAGCCTTAAGGTTAGGCCAGCTTTGAAAACTTCCCCCTCGGGCATTGTTGTTACATGTTAACAATGCCCATTACTGCTTGGAGGGTACACTAAAAATGAATTCTTGTTCTATTAATACAGAAAATGAGAATGAGATTTAATAGCAATTTTAAAAAGGGCTGAACAAAGTGCTGGCAATTACATAGGCAGAGATCGTTGATTCAAGCACCTATACGCATTTGGATTGCAGTATTATCTCTTATTAAAATATTTTTATTAGTGAACAGTAGAGATTAAGAGCTGTTATTAAAAAAACCCACAGAGACACAGAGACAGGTGGCTCTGGAAACTGAAACAGTTACAGCAATAAATTTGTTTCTGATATAAACTGGCTTTGCAGGGAAGATACCACAGCGATGAATTTACAAACCACTGTGCCTGAGTGTCTGAACTGTTGACTGATCCAACACTTCAATTTCTTTGTCACTCTGAGACCCATCATTAAAAATATACACATGAATGGTCCTGTTCTTTGTTTTTTGCATAATCTGAAGGGGAAAATGGTATAAAATGAGATTCTCTCACTCAGAATACATGAATTTAATTTTCTTTACCTTAAAATTTATGCTTATATAAGGCATGAGAAGTGTTTGATTGCAGCAGAAAGAATTGATTTTGGATCTGTTCAGGTGTTTTTTTAATTGAAAAAAAAAAAGGACATGAGGAATTAGGAAGAAAAAGGAATTCACTTTAAACAAACATTTGACATATATCCCACTGTAAGATAGTTTTAAAAAGGTACTGGCAACATAGATAAAAACTTAACTACAGAAATTAGAATTAAAGCTGCACTCATTAGTGATTGGTAGCAATGCCTTCTAGATATTCTGTGAAAAAAGTTCTTCATTTAGCTTCTCATTACATACTTGAAAGGAACAAATGCCAGATTTTCATCTCTTCTTTGTCTGACTTTCCTTCAAAGATTGTTAGTTAACCATTTCAAAGGGACATGCTAATTTGTACATTTAAACTTCAGCAAAGGCTTTAAGGTGCCATTTTTTTGCATCAACTGGGAGATTTTCAGAAAAAAAAAAAGATAATATTTGAACAAAAAGTCAATAAGCTCCTTTAAAACCTTGCCAAAGAACCCATTGCAAGGTGAAATTGCTAGCTTTAACTTTGGGATAATTTTGGATAACAACAATAGAGGTCAAGATCCTGAGACGTACAGACAGTATTTTGGTTTATTTTTGGTTTTATTTTATTTTGTTTTGTTCTTTACAATTCTTAACAGAGTTGGAGAATTGTTACTGTTCTACCTACTATTTGCCTTTATCACACCCACTTCCTACTAGAAATTGCCCTGGCTCCCAGTGCCAAAGTGCAGAGAGACTCTCTCTGGCAGAGGACCTTGCCTGAACTAATGTTTCCTTTATTCACTGAGCAAAAAATAGCAAGCTGGATGAATTCATCCCAAAATTGTGGACCACGCAGAGACTAGAGAAGATACACTAAATGCTGAAAAGCTACACTGTTCTTTCCCACGGCCACAGAAAGCAGCTAACTTCCTTTCAAAACTCCCATCCTCGCTACGCTCTGTATTTAGCCTAAGGGAGGAAGACAGGTAAGTAAATCATGTATCAAGGAACAGTAATAAATATTTGAAAGTTAAGACTCGGAAAGTTAATAGGTAAGTAATATACTGCTTTTATTCAGAGAGCATTGGTAACACTCGGTGGAACTGCCTAGAGAAATTCTGACTTGATGTTTCAGTCTAGATCAGATGTGCTTTAGGAAGATGAACTTTAAACAAGGAGTTTATTATGTCCAGTAATATTTTACATCTTGTTTTGTCAGACTAGACAATCTAATAGTCCCTCTAGCCTTAAAAAACCTGAGACTTAGAAGGAAACATGTAGAAAAACAAGTTCTCATTAGAAAAACTGTGAAGCATTCACAAACAGAACAAGGATTCATTTATACACTTCTTACAAGCAAGTTACAAGCACAGCCTTGTAACCACCATCTCTCTCATATTAGAAAAACATCACTTTTAGAATTAGTAACCACAAGTCTCCATAAAATATGATTCTGGTAGCTGATCTCTAGGGTTCCAGGCCTGCAGCCCTTATTCCTGAGAATAATCTCACTGTAGTCAACAGGACCGCTTTGCCAGTGCCAGGATGAATGCACTAGTTCTTTTCTTATTTGGAACTTCCATGGAATGCCCAACTGGGGATCCCTGGCATCCAGAAACGAGGCTGGATTCCAGGCCACTGAAAACCTGAATGAGCTTTAAGTTTGCATCTGAAGTAATAAAGACTTGTACTGCAGTACATTAAAAACAATGCCCGCTTTGCTTGTAGAACAGCAACAGTGGACAAAGTAAAACATGCAGGTACAATTCATGGTAGTTCTCTGAGTTTTCTTAGAAACTGATGTAATTTTGACACACAGGACAAGCATTTTAGCTAAAGCACAACTCTATTTGTATTTATAGTAGCTTCTACGGGAAAGACACTAACCCCAACACTCCCAAATGTTAAGCAGTTCAGTTTTCCTTGAAAAGCACCCTTTAATTTTGCCAGTGGATAAACGCTATTCAAACATTAGCAAGGTGAAAACCAGCACCCATGACATCAACTGACTGCTCCTGGTGACACAGGAAGACTGTAGGAAACTCCTGATTAGAGCCTAGACCTCATGGCTCCTTTGTCCCAAACCTTAACAAGAAGACAATCCTTCTACCGGATGTAACTGTAGGAACTTATCAATAGACACTTCCTATCACGAGCTAATAAGATCTGGTAGTTTCTGTGATAAAATATCATTGCAAACTGTGTGTTTAAGATTGCCTGCTCTTTACAAATGAAGAGATTTTAACTGGAAAACTGCCCAAGTGGCCTACATATTCATACATACCATGTTCACACCATATGACAGTAATTGAAATAGAGTGACTATATGGAATGCATATTGGAGAGGAAATTTGATAATGACTTCTGGAAAAAGCTTGTTGCATGAAATGTTGCAGATGAACAGTGTCCCCTTCAAGGAAAGTAATTAATATTGTACATATTTTAAAATATTAAAAAAAAAAAAAAGCTGGCAACAATTTATTCCTATAGTTTGCTGTGCAGCACCAGAATATAATGTATTCTTGCTTCCATTACTATTAATTATTTTTATGCCAGTGGAACTTCTTCAGTTAGAAGAAAAGGTAAAAGGATTTCTTTAATGTAAGGACATACTTTTGACAGCATACTCCTTAAGGATTATACAGTAAGATAGGCAGTGGTAATGCAGAAGACCAACAAACAACAGTGATGTGTAACTTAAGAAGGGGCATTTGTTTTGTAAACTGCATTCCCTTTATCACCAACTATTCTGTAATGCAGAATAGAGCTGACTATTCTGTAATGAAGATGAAGTGTTTGTGTGAAGGTTCCACATGGAGACTGCTGTTCCAGTACAGCTTTTGCAAATTAGAAGCCTGAAGTCAGTAAAGTGGCCCAGACATTATACTCTTGCAGGAAAAAACTCACTACTGCCTATTTGTTTACCACAAGTATGTTTCCCAAGAGCTTTTTTTTTTTTTAAATATATATATATATCCAGATTTTTGGCAACTAGCTCAGAGCACCTGACTTCAGTAAGTATAATTTCTCATTTGAGAGACCAAAATTCTATGAGTGGCCATTTGACAAAATACTTATTTCATACTGCATTGCTTTACTTGACTGGTACTGTATATAATCATTCATTGTTATCCATTAAGTGACTGGAGTAGTTAACAAGCAAACACTGCCAGCAGAATTACTGTAAATAAGGTTCTATATATTTCAAATTGCCGGTCTATAATTAAGGCATTTCACTATTTTATACACATTTCCTTAAGCAACTCTTTCTCCAGTTTTTATTTATAGATTTTCTGTTTGCATTTTAAGTTGTTGTATTCAACAGGGAATTAAGTCAGGAAAACTCTGTGCCTGCTTTAGGACTGATACTGAATTAATTACTTCAAATCTGAATACTCTATTTCTCCTGAAGTTAAGTGAAGAGCTCATAGTAGAAAGATTAAGGTCAACTGCATTTCTTATTTTAAGAACATGGATTTGCTGACTTGAATGCTGATATGGCATCAGGTTCTTATATCTTGATGATTCTAAGATTCCTTAGTGACTTGTCCCTCCTCTTCTTCGGAAATAAAGTAGTGAAATAGGTATTTTACAGTACATGTGGACCACAGCACTCAGCCTGCTCTAGAAACTCTTTTGTGACAAGTTTTGATAAGAGAGTCCTAAAATACTGATGTCCCTCCCTAAAGGTAGTAAAAACATGATAATCACTACCAGAAGCAACAGTGCAACACTGACAAACTTGTTTGCAGGAGGGGACCAGAAACAAATGTAAAAATTTACACTTGGATATTTTTTGCTATATATGTTCTAAAGCTCCCCCACAGTTATATCTTTCTTTGTTAATTATGATATCAAACAGTGAAATGAGAAACATATCCTTTCTAGTCTTTATAGTTTTTATACTTTAAAACTTCATAGTCTTCATACTTTTCTAGTCTTTAGTCTTTAGTTCAGAATATTTCTAAACCTAAAGAGTCACATGATTGTATCTGTTGCCCTTGAAGGTATAAATTAACATTGTTCCTTGGTTATCTGATGCTTACAGGAGCTCAGTGACATCTAATCAGTTTATTCAAAAATTTAATTTGCTCTTTGAACTGAACTGTATTATGTGGTCAAAGGGTCTGGATAAAGACACAGGAGACAGAGAGGGACAAACACTTAGTCCATCATACTTTCAACACAGCTCATTTTCACTGGCTCAGAGAGCCATGGCTACTCTCTTCAGCTTGGGTAGGGAGGAAAGAATGTGATGTCTAGACCTTAAAGGAGAAGCATTTGAGCTGCTTCCCCTGTGCCAAGCCTCTCTGAAAAGAACACACAGAGAGAAAGTACAGGTAGAAGAAGAATATTTAAAGGGAGGGTCCAGTGATGGATGGAGCATTTGACCTGCAGAAGGACATGTACGTATTCTGACACTTAAACTGAAACAAGTTGATTCCTACAATACTTCTGAAGACATTTTTTCTCCTTCCCTTTTTCCTTAGCAGGAAGTAAAAACAGGATGTGACATCACATCTTTATTCAGGTGCATCAGTTATTTTATTTTTGGGGGTGGAGAAAGTAGAGCAAGTTTATTAATTTGGGTGAGAATGTCAGTCCTGCAGTGCAAGTTTTCAAATAAGTTCAGTGACATCCATCTATCTCTCATGTAATTTTTCATGTTCATTGTCTTACATGCTCATTCCCCAAGTCCTCCAGAGAGCTAAGAAGTCCTACCTCGTTCTTTGAGATCCTTTTGTGAGGTCGTGGTATCAGTACAGGGCACCAGTTGTCCTTCCCAGTAGCACACTGTGATCCCTTTCCATAAAAGCAAAATATATGACAAGAACTGTGGAGAGCTCCAGCTCACACGTCCCTTTCCTTCAGCTTTAACCCACATGGAATCCCCTCTTCTAAAACAGTGTTTGTTTTCTAGGGTATTATTAAAGACAAAGCTTACAGAAAAGGTCACTCAAACTTACTAGGCCTTTAGGAAACTGGAATTCCAACCACAGACATAGAAACTGCCCCAACTTTGAACGAGAGTATTCTGAGCCTCACTGAATCAGAGCGAATCTGTGTTCCAAAACAGAAACCAGCTGAGTTTCACTCTGGTCAGACTCCTCCTAAAGTTCTCAACAGTGAGTCTTACCCACTTCAAACTCATTGGAGTGCCTAACTTCAAACTAGCCCCATTGTATAAACTGGATGACTGGGATGCTTAAAAACACAAATGCAAGTTCGTTAAATTCGGATGCCCGAGGTTAGGAGATGATAGCCTACAAAGAGGAGATGTTAGAGTATGTGGAGGGGAGTGCCATTATTTAGTAACAAAATTGCTGAGAAGACCTGCGAGAGTTAGAAAAGCACTCAATTAATTCCATTATTTTGGAGTTTGATTAACTTAGAAAAGTCCTCTTTTAACAAAATGAAGTAGCAGAAACAATTCAATAGCTGTCAAATCTTTTTATCCTTTGATTTTACAACAAAAATGGGTGTGGTCAGTAAAACTCCCCCTCCAGTGGAGCCCAGAAAACTCCAGAGAGCCTGAAACCTCTGTGGAGCTTTGGCAAACTTCTCAGGAAATAACATGAGAAGCTGTTTTCTGGTTCATCTCACTATTTCCATGCTTACACTGATGTAATGGGAAGAGTGACACTTTGCATATTTCATTAGGACACGTACAGAAGTCTAGTTCTTAATTCTTAGAGGCTTTGCTCCCCCAAAAGTGGTCTCTGAAAACATCTGAAATCCCTCACTCTCTGACTCTCACTACAATGAAACCTCCAACACTCAAGTCCAATGACACTGCATGGTCAGGCACCATTAAAAGCCCTAAATCTGACCTGAAACTCACGCCAACATTCCTCTTTTGGCACATGCTGTACTCGAGGTTTAAGAACCTGTAGGCACAACAACGTGACTGAAGGCCAAAGGGAATTATATCTTTAACTTTCACATCCCTCACATGCTGAACATCACCCAAGCACAAGAAGAACTTGTGTGATGAACTTTGGAACTTCATACTGAGCAAAAGGAATACAATGGCTGCTTCTAGTGTTACCAATCCAAGTGGGTAAAAAACGTTGCTGGAGCCTCATGTTCCCACACCAAGTGTGAGCTTTCTATTTCTTAGCATCAATCTGACCAAGGGAAATGAAACCTTCTCCACATTTCTCCACTTCCATTCTGATGCAAGCTGTTAAGTCCCAGACTCTTCCAGATTACCTGGGGTTACCCTATGGAAGTGTCCCCTCTCTACTTTAACTCTTCACCATTTTGCTCTTAAGACCAGACAGGGTGAACCAGGTGAGCAGACAGAAATACATCACCCAAATTACTGCTACTGAGGCAAAAAGGGTGCCCTTCACTGGCAACAGGGCTGCAACCTCTAACTCATCTCTTAAGGAATTCCACACAGCCACACATTCTACAGCCGGTGATGTGCACTGTATCAACACTATTTAAATAGTAACAAGCTGTATAATCCATCAGTACATCTGATCCATCCATGACAACATTAAAGTTGATTTTCACAACTTTCTTTGAGGCACTGAGTGAAAAAAAAAAAAAATACATAAAACTCCTGGGTGAAAACAGTGCTTTTCAAAAATTGTCCACTTCACACCAACTTTTAGTATGGAATTACGGAATTTTTTATAACATAAAGATGGATCTGCTTGACCTAAACCATGAAATACTGAAATTACTGTGCATACTTAGGAGACATTTTTCAATTGTTAATAATGTGGTTGGGTTAGAAAAAGAGCTAATCCGTGTTTTAAATTGTTCATCTGGAAATTTGGATTAAGAGGAAAAACCCCAGTAATTTTTATGTTTTAGAAAGCATTACCAAAACAATAAACTCTTTTCAATTCAAAACAAGAGCCAAAATCGATGTAAAAGCAAATTTTAAATTGCTTCTGGCTGAGCAGTCGTCTGCAAAGCAGAAGGGGTGGGAGTACCAAAGAGTTTGCAATGGAAATACCGAGAAGCTTTTACTGTAGTCACACTAACAAGAGCTGCTATCATGAAGTAATAACATTATCCAGAAATCTTTGTTCATTACCTCATTCCTAATGCCATCTCATTTCACTTGAGTTACTTGGGTCTGATGATGGGGTTAACGAGCGAGGAGGTGTTTGAGTGGGTGTGAATTAGGGGCGCTGCTAAAATAGAAGCTATTTTAGCAGTTCTGTGTTTAATATAGTCTGAAGCTCAGTAATTTTTTTTTCAGGTAAAATACTCACACGTTCCAAGGCTAACACTGACTTTGGCAAAGCACAGGTAATACCTAGACTTACTCATATTACACGGAGTATTACAGAGGAACTCATGCTTCTATTCCTTTTCTACCTCCGTCATTCTACCCACAAGTCTAACATCGCAGGAATGCTAAACGCTTTAATTTCCTGCCTTCAGAAGTTTTCCTCAAAAATTTGGATATTTTCAGCGACCATGACAGAAAACATTGCTGATAGCTCCTCTCCCCCTATCCCCGTGCTCCACAAGCCATCCTCACATACCGCACAGCAATCCATTACAATATGTTCTAACATCTGCCTCCTCATATGATGTACGACCTATTTGATTGACCCTTTTTATGCTGCTCCAAGACTGGCTGTTCACTGCAGTGGGAGGGTGAACAGTACTCATTGCTTCTTCAGTTAGCAACTGGTAAATATATCTCCGTTCCAGGAAAGTCTGGGAATGTCAAGCAGGGATCCTCCTCACTCCCCTCCATGTAGCAACGATCTCCTCCATCCAGTCCCTTTATCGCCACCAGGGATAGCGCTAAAGGAATCCATAACAGTCCAGAATAGGGAAGGTCTCCAGTGGGTCCTCCCATCTATCGCTAATATATGAAACATTTCTGCCAATTAAATTTTTCCGTGACAAATATTAACATTACCCAGTGTTTGTGACTCCAGCGTGGGAAGCATGAATAATGCAAGAAACAGTAAAGCCCTCCATTACGCTGGGATACTTCTTGTTTTTGCCAAAGTCAGCAACTGTAAAATATCTCTCAACTTCTCCAGTTAACACCATGGCACAATACAGGCCTTTGGTCAAAGTGATCATATTCACTACCATAAAAGCAGCATCTAAAGTAACATGAAAACACTTGCCAATCTCGCAGGCATTAAATGCAATCCTTATTCTCACCATCTATATTTCCATCATGTTTTTAACAAGATTAACATATTTCAGGACCGCTGACAATTTTCCAAAGTCATCTGGCATGAAATGGGATGAACATGGCTATAAAAATGTAGGCAAGCAATGTACTGAGACCAGCACAATGGGATATCTCCTCTTCCCAAGGACAGAAAACTCAACTGACACAGGGAAGCTACACATACTTGGCATTTAAAAGTCATCTGCACTGACTCCAACTCAGTGACTTTCCCACTTCCAACCACTACAGAAATACAAAGTCAGTTGGTCTTGAGGCTCCATGTCCCAACAGCAATGACAGAAATATTCTGACTTTATGGTCCAGCACTACTTGTTTACAAATGGGAATTGCCTGGGCAAACGGAAACTGAACCACAGTAGAAGAGTGACACAAACTGGGAATAAGTGGGGAATCCACCTGACCAGTCTTGAGCTAATCACCCTCAGCTCCCTTTATAAAAACTAAAATGCGACCAGATTTATGCCAGATAAATTATACCTGTTAGGCATTCATGGCTAAAGACGACTTTCATCCCACTATCCTGTGTACAAACAAGGAAAAAAACAGCTAGTCTGTGCTCAGCATGTCTATGTCATTTTTTTAATTTTGAGTCACCAGCTGAATTTTTTACAGAGAAATAT
Source organism: Oxyruncus cristatus (assembly GCA_013399855.1). Taxonomy (NCBI): domain Eukaryota; kingdom Metazoa; phylum Chordata; class Aves; order Passeriformes; family Cotingidae; genus Oxyruncus; species Oxyruncus cristatus. The sequence continues at coordinate 788,871 of VXAY01001311.1, read as the reverse complement.
ATCTGTCCTCCCTGAAACTCATGAAAAATACACATTTCCTTCTTTTCTTGTTACACAAGTCAGATGGAAAGCGACTTTGTCTTCCTCAAAGCTGTACAACTGGTGAGGCACACAGCTACATTTTCAGCACAGAACATGTGGGAAAGGGCATATAACTCCCCCAAAGTTGCCTGCAAATTACTTTGAATTTGTGTAGAGAACATATATGTTAACATAAAGTAGAGTGTGAACCCAAGGAAAATGAAGACAAACACTGACAGCTGGCCAATCTTGCCCTTCTTTACTGTGTTTGCCTCAAATATAGTATGTTTGTAAGAATGTGTGAAATACTTCTGAAAATAACAGTTATACTCCATTTAGTTTTAACAAGCAAAGGAACATACAATTTACAATCCTCCTCAGAAGGATCTGATTTAGTAAAATTCATGGAGAGTCGTCAGCAAATTCCCAGAAGGAGTTGGAAACTTAACTTATTCAATATCTTGCAAATTATGGAATATGTGTGTTTCATTCGGATTTTTTTCTCACATGTCCAAGGTTACACTGATTTTATAAATTATTTAGTTTTAATTTTTATCTTCAATTGAATGTTTCAAAAAGAATCAGACCAATGCTTACACCATACAAGATATCTTTCTTCCAACAGTGGGGTGTTACCACATGTCAGAAGGACACTGAACACCAACTACAGTTTCTTTTTCCAACCAAGGCAGGATGCAGAAGAAGGAATCTTTGTTGCCTGCATCCCAGCAGTGACTGGCAGCCAGCCCTTCTCATTCTCCTCCTACGGAATTTTGAGAAGGAGATTCACACTGTTAGGATACAACGGACATATGCTGCAGGGCTCATCCCCAATTAAGTAAGATCAATTATGGTAAGTTAGATCTTCGTCCTTCAAACACGCTTCTATTATGCAACTCCGAGCCCTGTCCCCAGTATTTAATACACTGCAAGCATAGGAAGGCTCCACTAAAGCTTCCCATTACAGAAGAAAGAACTTTGACTGATAGACAACAGTCATCCTGAAAGGCCTTTTGCTTCCATTTGCTGTGTGGGAGGATTATACTGATTTTAATAAGCTTAGGATAAGCAACATCCTAGAGGATGTACATCACAGATTTTCTCATGAGATTGAACATACCTTACCTTCCAGTATTGTTCATGAATTAGTGCCAAACTGTTTCCCTTAGAAGCACTGTTCTTACAGATGACACCTATCAGTGTCATCACTGACAGCCTTTTAGACTTCTGACCCTCCTTGAAAGTAAGGCACCGTAAAAACTGTAAACTGCTTTGACTCACAAGCCTGGTAGCACACAGGATATGTTCAGGGACATTACAATGTGCAGGATTACTCGGCATTTACAGACATGTGGGGAACCCCTTGTTTTATACCACCACAGTTAACTGTAACCTCTTTGACTTGAATTGCCATTTTTGCTGAAGCTGAAACAAGCAACCCCAAAGACAGTATCTGTTCTCACTGGCCTAGAGGAAATCTAAGAAGTTGTCAGTGGTATTATCCTTCTTCCCTCTCCCCCCTGCTTGTCTTCCATATTCCGATGGCTGTTTATGAGCTCAGCTGTCATTCTTTGCACCAGGGAAAGATAGATGGGACACACCAACCCCAACCTAAGTGACCTTTGGATGTGACAAGATTTTTAGGTCAGTCCTGCTAAATGGAAGCCTTGGTGTATCGAGGCTCGCCTCAGGGTGAAATTTCCAGTGAATTTATTATCTCCCAATGCCCTTTGGACTGCTTCCCACCATCAAACACCATGGCAGCACTCGGAACAGGAAGAAATACATTAACTGGAATCTGATCGTTTTAAAAGGTTACAGCTGCCCAAATATAATTTAATTTCATACTTGCCCTTTGAGGGTTTGGTGTATATTTTCATTTTATGACTGCAAATGATAAAGCTCTTAAGATTCCAGGCAATAAAAAGGAAAAGGGGGGAGAAAGTATTTTAAGGGTTAGAAGTCTATTCAGTTCATAGTCAATGAGCAAAGTGACAAATCAGCTTTTTTTAAAAATCTAACATTTCCTTGGTTTTCAGTAGTAATTTCTTTCTACACTTGATGGGGAACAATACCTTTTAGTGAAATCAAACCTGTAATGCCACCCAGTGTGATAGGAAACTTTTGCTGTGCAAGCCTCTACCTATCTTAGATCCCTTAAGGATCTACTTCAGAGCAGCAATTAACGTGAAGTGAAATGAAGTAATCTGAATGAACTGATAAAAAAAAAAAAAACAAAAAAAAAACCAAACAGACTTGAGAAAATGCTTAAACCTAAGCATAATACTTTGAGTTTTAAGTGAATAGGCCATGGTTCCTTTCAGAATCTCTTCTTCTCTACCTTCTTCTGTCTGAGCTAAGGTCATGTATACAGGTCCATCTTCCCATGACCACAAAGTAGGATAAAAATCACGATACTCAACACTGGTTTTGGGGCAGCACTGAGTTGGGCTGGAGAGCTACACCTGTGAGACAATAAAATTCTAAGGGATGAGTACGTGGGATATGACATCCTAGTACACAACACAAACCACTGGGAAATTATACTCATTCTCTCTTTTTTCCCCACTTAAAGTGAAAGGAGTCATGATACACTGAAACACAAGCTACCACACAAATGTGAGTTTGGCCAGCTTGGAGCAGAGGTAGGAAATGCAGAGTACTCGTGTCTTTCACTGCATCCAGTGAAAACTGAGTTACCAAATGAACACCACCTCACCACCAAACACCCTGATATAATTTTGATGACTGCTTCCTTTCCACACAACAAAACACAGAAAAAATAAAACAGCTGTGGAAAGGAGGAAGGATTAAGTGTGAATGTTGTATATCCTATTTTCAAAGCCACCGTAAGAAATTAATTATTGATGGGCTCCCAAATCCCTTCAGGGCTCTTTAAAAATCTTTCCCAAACACACAGTGATATACACCATCTAAATTACTTTTGCCACCAGTGTATCAGACCCGTGTTCAGCAAGAACAAGGCTGCCATGATAATGGGAATGGGGTAAGTAGGGTTGATAGGCAAGTAGGGTGGAGAGCCCTAAAAGGAACCATATTCCAAGGCAACTACTGGCCATTAGACCAGCAAGTTAAATAGAAGGTATGAACACTTGGATGTATGAGGGAAGTGGTTCTGCCACTTTGCTCTGCTCTGGTGAGACCCCACCTGCAGTGCTGCATCCAGCTCTGGGGTCCCCAGCACAGGAAGGACATGGACCTGTTGCAGCAAGTCCAGAGGAAGCCACCAAGAGGACTAGAGGAATGGGGCACCTCTCCTATGAGAAAAGGCTGAGAAAATTGGAATTGTTCAACCAGGAAAAGAGAAGGCTTCAGGCCGACTGAATTGTGGCCTTATGAGTACCTGAAGGGAGCCTACAAGAAAAATGGAGAGAGACTATTTTCAAGAGTCTGGAGTGACAGGACAAGGTGGAATGGCTTCAAACTGAAAGAGAGTAGTTTAGACTAGACATTAGGAAGAAATTCTCCACTGATGAGGCACTGGAACAGGTTGCCCAGAGAAGCTGTGGTTGCCCCATTGCCATATCCCTGGAAGTGTTCAAGACCAGCCCGGTCTAGTGAAAGGTGTCCCTGCCCATGGTAGAGGGTTGGAACAAGATGATGTCCAAGGTCCCTTCCAACTCAGGCCATTCTATGATTCTTAACCTAAACACCAGTAAGCCCCAAGTCTGTAAACACTGGAATATTGAGCAAATACCAATGCAGAACTACTGTGGAGAAAGTAAGTGATATTTAAGGACAGTTTAACCGACTATAAAATGCAGCACACCTATTACTGTTTCTACTGTGAATTTTGTAATTTTCAGAAGTTCAGAGTTTAAGGGTAAAATCAACACCAAAGATAAATTAGGACTTCAGCCATGTTGTTTTGCCAAATTCAGCTAGATCCATTTGGTTCCCTTACTGAAATAAATATGCTGCTGAATTCTATGGTAATGGCCCAAAACACTTCATAACACTATCACAAGCTGCAATGTTTTGGTGTATTAATGGAGAGCACACTGTTAAATGTTGGAAAGAGTGTTTTGAGCCATGGAAGGGAAAAGAAGAGCCTGGAAAGAAGAAAAGCTTTGCTGCCAGATGCGATTTTTGCACTCCAGTGTGGAGAGAGGAGTAACCCACAAGGGTGGACACTTCACCTTCAGAGGGGCAGAGAGCCGCTGGCCTTGCTGCCCAGGTGTGCTGGAAGACAGCCAGCCTTCCCCAGCAAAGCATCCGCAGGGATGCTGCTGTTTGGGCCCCTGAGCACATCAGGCAGGGGGACGGGTACCACGCCTCGTGGCACCCCATATCTCTGAGGGATTAACCTCATTCCCTCGCACAGAAACTGGCAGCCCCAGGGCCCTTTGGGAGAAACAGATATTGTACCTACAGGAAGAAAGTGAAAAAAGCCATTCCACAGCAGTCCCCAAAGACAATTTGACTCCCTCAATATGCCACAAACAGATTGCCCCTGTCAGCCGCCGCTGGTGCAGTATGTGGCACAGCTGTGGTTACTAAAGCAAAGTACAGCTTGCAGTACAGCTAGAAGCCTCTGATGTAATGCAGCTTTTAAATAGCAAGAGCAATCACTCTAAACAGCAAGACATGGAGGTGCAGATACAGTTGGAAAACACTTCTAAAAAAATCTCACTTTCTGCTACCATGAGAGCATTTGGAACTTTCTTACTGCTTTCCTGTGGTACTGATAATCACAGGACACTGATTTCAAAGGTTCTCCCAGCTTAAAAACATACACTGCCTTTTAATTCTTTTTTTTTTCTTTCTTGTATTCTGCTTTTCAGTTTGATTTGTATTTTTTGTCCATTAGGGGAAGACGATTAACACAGAGGCTTGCTGACAGCCTTGCTCTCTGTTATTCCAGAGTTTGTCAGCCTCCGAGACAGATGACTTCACAAATTTGCAGTATATTTTGGGTCGGTTAAGTTATCTGTGATGTGACCAGTCTCTATGGCTAAGGGGTTAAGGAATGTAAATCCAGCAGTCTGCAGTACTTCTCTCCTTACCTGTATAGTGAATAGAAAGGAACAGGAACAGACCACTGGTAAAAATGACAAAAAAATAAGGCAGTCAGGCAAAGTGAAAGGGATACTTAGAAGCCAGTCTAGGAATTAAATTCTAGAGACCAGCAGAGCTCATGCAGGTTACAAAATTTTAAAGCTAGTCTCGGGGATCTCAGAGCTACAGGTACGGTTGCCTCCAAATTTTATTATTCAGATTGATCTTACAACATCCACTGGAGCTAAAAACATTAAGCACCTCTGACAGAAGAAAAGGAATTTGAGGAAACTGAATCTAAGTTTTGGGGAAATAACTGCACTCTAATTTAACTTCAGGAACAGGCTTATGCTATCCAGGCACAACAGAATAATTAACACTCTGAAAGCTACATCTCCAGATACGATGGTTCAATTGATGACTTTGGAAAGAAAACAAACACAACAAGAATCCTGACTTCAGTGGCTTGTTGTCTAATGTTTACATCTACAGTCAACACTAAATAGGTATTTCACAGTTTCAAACTGTGCCTAATATCAGCCTCCACTCATAAAAGGTGCTCAAATACCCTGGCAAGGTATAAGCCTGGCAAGGAATCAGACTTAAGAAAGACAGGTTAAGAATAAGAGCACAAGAACTTTTAATGGCTTTCACTGTTCATGCCACATGTGATTTGTATCACAGACCAGCAGTGACACGCTCCCCACGTAAATATTTACTGTTCTGTTTGTTTATTTCTATCCTATTCTGCCTTGCCAATTGGAAAGGACCTAAACTTTGGAGAAAAAAGAATGGCCATAAACAAGACTGCAGTAAGAAGTAAGACATAAATCAAAATTCTTGCACAGTCATAGATCATACCAAACTGCATCTAACAGCAATCCATGTCATATGACGCAGGTACAACAGAGCTAGCAAGATCTTAAGGGAGAACTTCTTGTGCTAAGTTTTAGGATGCATACAATGTAGTAATTTAAGGTGGACCTAAAGAACTAGGTGTGTAGTAGTTAGCTGTGTATGTCAGTGTTTCTCACTGCTGTTTTTTGTAGCATTGTTCCTCAAGCACTGAAGCGTGTGCACGTCGGTGATTTGCAGTTTTGCTGTGTGTTTGTCTGTCACGACGTTCTGCTGAGGCACTGTAAATATACACTACTGGCAGAGCTCAGCATAAAGACAATGAACTCCAAAAAATATTCGGAAAAATTCGCCAGTCTGACTGCAGCTTTCATGCTTTACAGGAGGCCCGTAACCCCCCAGTTTATGGTTTCAGAGCGAGTCCCCCAGCAGCCAGCCAAGCCCCACTTGGTGTGGTTTCCCATCCTCTCGCCCTGCCAGACAGTTTGCTCAGGATTATACAATCTGATTTGCATGATTATATAATCTTCTTTTCAGCAACATCCCTCTGAAAAGAGCAAACAACATAATAGGAAAACCAGTACTATAAGCCAACTCTTTCAAAACCCAGTGTCTGGAATGCGCAAAGGGCACAAAGTAGGGAAAAAAAAAGAAAGGTTTTTTTTTTTGTTTTTGTTACCAGATTTTTCATAAAGACCTTTCCAGGAAGAATTAATCCTAAACAAATGTAAATCATAAAACACTGTGTTCTGTGAAACACAAATACTTCACAGGTTTTCTCTGTTTCCAATATAGGGAGGGAAGCATCATTTCGGTTATCTCAAGGTATATATAAAAGGGTTGCTGTTTACTTCTTTTTCAACAGAAGTTACTTTGGGGAAACATAATACAATTCTCAGATGGTTTTTGCCCACCCTGATTTAAAACACTGGTGGGCAGGTGCTGCCACTGCTGCTATTTTGACACTGTTTTTGTCTTGCAGCTGGTTGAACTCACAACATTGACACCACCACTCCAACCATCGAAGTCCCGGCTATATCGCACAGAAGTATAAACAAAGTCTTAGCTGACATATATGCCTCCACTTCTCATGTCTTATTTCATACACTTCAGACTTTGTCCTAGACAGGACGTTGTGTAAGTGAAGGCTGTCATATTCCAATCTGCAAACAGGCTCTTCTGCTGGCTGCTAAAACTACTTATGATGTCAGTTACTTCAGCAATATTCATCTAAAATTAATGCCTTATAAATAATCAAGGAGTAATCTGCTTCCGTCTGTCAGGCTAACCCCAAAAAGAAAGAAGTGTAACATTTTTGCAAGAGAAAAGAAATTAAGGATGACCTGACCTCACAAGCGTGCTTGCCAGACAGTTACACACTCTTTCTTGCATGACCTATTTTTTTCCTGCTCACACCACGGAGACGTTTCAAACAAATGGCCAGTAATTCAGACTGCTTGAAACACAGAGGGTTGCCACCCAAACAAGACAGTTCGGCATCTTAATGGCTTTGTCGGGTTCCCAAAAGTTTTTAGTGACTTGTTATCTCTTTTCAAGTTGAAATAGAGCTCTGTGTATCTCGTCCACGAAGGCCGATGTTAAATGCCGCACTTTTCCAGAGATCCGGGTAACTGGGAATGGATCATGGCCTATCATTTTGTTGCATATCACAGTGTGTGAATGACCTATATGAAAAGCATACTGAGTACACACGTGGGGGTTTTAGTTATAACACAAACTATAGGAATAGGAGTAACTTTCAGATAAAGGAACTGTTTATAGCTCAAGTAAGAGTTCCTATAGCTGGAATAGTTTCAACCCGCTTTTCAAAGATGCTCAATACTGCTGCCTATTAAATTCCCGTGAGATTTAGCAAACATCTGTTTCTATTACTGGAATCAGATTCTGTACCAGTTATCAAGATCTGCATCAGCTGTAGCATGAAATACTTAATACCCGTGGCTTTTCATCTTTTCCATTTGAGAACAACCTCGTTAGTAGAGACAAAGACCAATGTATCATGACATAACTTTATCTACAACAGGTTAACTTCTCTAAGAAACCTTTTAGATCCAAAACAGGTTAACTGGTCTGAGACACCTTTTAGATCCATTGAAAGTATTAACAGTTCCCTAGCAGAAAATCACTGAATTAAGCTATGATCAGATATATAAGGTCACTACAAGAAAAAGGCACAGAAATAAGTCACCTTTTGCTAATTCACGGAAGTCAAGAAGAGAAAGCTTGAGGCAGAGAAGGAAAAAGCAAAATGGAACAACACAAGTGATGAGGTGAAAGAAAAATAGGATAAATGTGTGCATATGAAAGACAAGGCAAAGGATTTGGTTTCCTCATGCTGGGGCTCATATGTAAAGATACAAGAATATAAAGCTGAATGATGGTAAATAGGAAATAACACAGAAAAGACGTGCTATTTCCATTATCCAAATGTCAAACGCCAATGGGAACCCAGGGAGCGGGGGAAGGAGGAGTTTATACAAGCATTTTGTAACAGGTTCGTCTTGAAGGGGATTCTTGAAAACAGCTAGGCTCTGATGTTAGCCCATATGGGCTCAGGAAAGTCGGAGAAAATGCTGGCTGCACCTTTTCCAGGCTATTTGCATATGTTCTTTAGTATGCAGAATGTCTCTGTATGTAATTGAATTGTTGTTTTTGCCTCTATTAATACATATGCAAATGAGTTACTACTGCAGCTGTGCTGTATTAATCATATGTGTGCTTCTGTCTGTCTGCCCTGCAGGCTCAGGGTCGGAGGGAGGGGGAAGAGGGAATTCAGTCTCTTTAACCTACAAGAAAACTCACTCATGCAGACAGAGGTCTGCTAGCAAACAGCAGGCTTGAGTTACAACTGGAAGGCAGATAGGCTGGTCATTTTTCAGTCTTTTTTCATTTTTCATAGATATGGATGGAATCTGAAAGTTACGCAGAAGGGACTGTTAATCTAGATAAAATGAATACGCTACCACCGCTAATTCTTTCCCCTGGAGGGCTGGGGAGGGAGTTATAATCTGACAACCCACAGAGTAGCCATGATATTGTTTTATCATGTGTATTTACTGCCTGTAAATGTCCACTGTGCGTATGCTCAGACACTCACAGGGCTCAATAAAATACAAAACATTCATAAGCAGTCTGCTGTAAAGACTGTCTCTAGTAAATTGATTGGATTCTGAAAAAAATATGTGATCAAGCTTTTCATTCAAACCTATTTTGATAGAATATATTGTGTTTACCCATAACATTGTATAAGATTACATCAAAGGCAAGTATGGGCTATTTAGACACCAACTACAAAGCACATTTACCCACCATGAAGAAGATTTATTTGAGCTGGTATGTTCTGTGGTTCATGCTTTTACACAATCTATCACAACCTCTAGCTCTCAGCAAGTATCCAGAAAGTGAGGACCAGCTGCATCCCTGTGTTGCAAGGCTTGCTTTTGAGATAATTGAGAGGAACTTTTTCCATTTAAGAACATAGGGATTGCTCAAAAAAAGCCTTTGGCAACCAATAGCCCCTCACCTCACACCTTACTTACATATAGTTTAATGAATATCTTAAAATCATCACTAAGACTTCATAAAAAAATAAGAAACGTTCTAAAGTTCAAATTTTTTGAGGACAACTTACCCCACACCCACATAGAGATCTTTACCCTGTTTAGATGGTCATAACTTCATTTACATGAAGAGTACTGGCCTCCACATTTTTCGACTTGAAGCACCTTGGTCTTCACTGATCTCTTTTAAAATGGCCATCTTGGCTATCCACTCGCAGAACAGGTGGCAACACATTCCCTTACAAAGCCAGAAAGCAGTGGTGGGCAGAAGTAGGGAATATGGGATCTGGGTAAGGCAGCAATTTTAAAAAACTATTTCAAAGGGCATCTAACAAAAATGTCTACATACTATGTTGCTTTATTACTCCTATTATTATCATTATTTGCGATGCCCATCAGAAACAGCACAGCGACACACTGAGCTAATGGCAGATGGACAACTGCCATCTTTTGGTTATGCTAATGAGAAATGTCACTTTTCATGTGCTTAGTTTTGTTTTTTTTTTTCCCAGATGTGTGGGCTCGCAGTGAAAAACTAATTCTACTTTTTTTATGCTTAAGTGGATTGCATGAGTATTGTAATATTGTAATTAAACCATGCACTAATGATTCCTTCCCTACAAATTTAGTCAGAGTCCAATTAATGAGAACAGGTAAAGTAAAAAAGCAAACAGTGAACGGATACTAACTCTCACTGTTGAAAAGCCAGCTTAGATGGTATTTAAAGTAAGATACTACCCAGCAAATAGAAAGAATAACCTTTGACTGCTAAGAAACAATTTACCTTCTTGTAAGCAAAGAAGTTAGAGTAATATCCCAAAGAGGTCCTGAATGGAGACTGCAAAGTAAATGAATAATGGATAAAGTATTGCCACCTCTGGGGTACATTCTGTAGAGACAATAATGGGGCATCAGACTTCTCTTCTCAATCAGAAATAATTAAGGTCTTTGCATCTCTATCAAGCTGACTTCCCAATACAAGGAAAGAATAAAGTTTTCAGTATTCAGATGCATCACTACAGTGTTCATACAGTTTTTTCAGGGTCTTCTTTCACACATTTGAGGTGTTGTAACAGTGGAAGGCCAACTACTTAATCTGGTCAAAACTGGTTATGTCTACAGATTATAGCAAGAAATCAGTTAAGAGATATGCAAAAAAACCCCCCAGTAATTAAATGTGCTTGACAATTAATGCATGAAAATATCATGACATCTCTTTAAGAGCAAGGGGAGGTTCTGTTATCAGCAACATTTCAAATAAAACTGAAGGAGACACTTCAAAGAAATAAGTAGAAGTGGCAAGTACAGAGATGTACCTTTCCTGCAATGGTGCAGAAGCCAAAAGGAAGCTTGTAAGAAAAAAAAAGGGTATCCGACCGATCAGGCAGTGCTCGCGCTTTATTTTTGTTTCATGGGCCACAGATGTTTTATGTAATACTCACAGAACCACTGGACCAGTCTACCTTCTGATCAGTCCCTGTATACCTGTTAAATAGCTCTATCCTTTCCATTTCCTTCAAGCAAAACAAACATGGAGACCACAGATAATTATGTGACCCTTAAGATACCCAGAAGAAAGCCTTCCCAAAGGAAAATTTGTAATGAGTCAAACACGTAAATAACAGAAAGATGAACGACTCTGAAAAGCCCTCAAACTCCAAACAGGTTTACTTCTTCTCAAAATCAAGTCACTTATGTCAGTGCCTGCTCGTGGCCCAAATTCTTCCAAAAAATGTGGTCCTGAGTATGTATGCTAAATTCCATTTAAAATCAGCCCTTGGTATGAATCTTCCCACACAACTAAGAGAACAGTCTTGTAGTAAGAAAAATTAAATTGACCCAAATACGTAACAAAGAAAATGGAGACTAAAAAACCTGGCCAAACTATTTTTCCAGATATGTTTAGGATCTGAATCTACTCATCATCTTTATAGAAACAGCCAAAGAGAACAAATCAGGACTCTTCTAATGACTGGTGTTTAGAACCGAGACCCAGCTAAAACGCTTTCAAACTTGTACACTGACATGATCCATACAGTGAAAAGTTTGGTCGTGATGCTGAACGCAACCCAAATAATTATGATGCCCTGTTTCATGCTAAGATGAACACGGAAGAAAATTTTTTTCTTTGGAAAAAGGTCTGCACTCAGAACCTTTTGGGGTGTTTTTTTTCCCAAGAGCAGATGTTTGCAGGAAATCTGTATTACATCAGACTGCTATGCTGTTTTGACAGGACACAAAATGTCCATACAGTAAGACAACATGGGCAGCTGTCATTATACATCCAGCATGATCTTGCAATGTAGTTATGGGTATATACAGCATTTGTGTTGCTGCCAATTAATCAGTCGTTGTCACTATCTGGTTATCAAACAAGCAATCTGGGAAATCTGAACCACTTGCACTCCCAATGGTGTGGATTCCTATCAGTGTTCAGATCATGCAATCAGGTCCTCTGTTTTCTAATGCTCAACAAGCACGCAGGAAATATATTTTTTTATCAGAAAAGAAATTATCAGAAATAATTCTATACTGAATTTGCTCAGACTTCTGGAATCATCTCTTTCATACTAGCGATGCCCCCAAGATGACCAGTATTAGAATAATCACTTCAGTTTAGCTTGTGTAAAGCTTGTTACATGATATCTACGCTTACAGCTTTGAACGTTGATCTTCAAGACGGAGGAATTCAATTCCCTCATCTGCCAAACCATATAGCAAAACATCGTGTTCATATAAGGCATAGAGCAGTACTTTGGACTCATTAGCCTCAGTCAGCAGAACACAGCGGCAAGGCTGTGTTCAGTTTTGTTCTTGCTCATTTGAAACAAAATCACCATGCTGCATCCCTCCTGAAGAACAAGACCATATGATATTTATGAGGGGAAAAAACTAACATAAGAAACTCAGATGCTAATCAAGCGGGATTTTACTGCAACGAGAGCGTATTTTAAAATGACACTTCCCACAACACTCAGGACTGAGTCTTTCCATTAACAGAGGAGAGCTAAAAATTATTTCTTTTTTTCAAATGGCATGTCATTAAATGTGGGAATGAGTGAATATGCAGTGCTGACAGACAGTACTTTATCAGAGGACAGGTTCACGTTTGCATCGTGTTAGTTCCAGCCTCTCCAACATGGTCCCATCCATCTACTCCTTTTGCAACACCTAACAATGTAAGTTTTAGTTTCCATTCTCACGGAGTCTCTCTGTGGATACTGAAAATAAAGGCAATCATGTATGGCTGACTGTGGCAAGTATCAGATGACAGAATCTGTATATCCCAGTGGGAACTCAAAGGCAGGGAGAGAAATGGAGGGCTTCAGATTACGAACCCGTCACTGGGAATCAACAGGGGATTTCAAAATGAGAGATTACATTTAACTGATAAAGAGTTTCTTTGCCACTGGAAAACAATCAGGTGTTAGCTGTCCTTCTACAAATATAGTGTGCATTTCATTTACAAAAAGAAAATTCAATTTTTGACAACCAGGGATAAAAAGGTACTTCCTGTTGATCTCGTGGTACACTGCCATGACCCGACTTAAAATCCTCTAATGAAATAACAACGATGTGTTTATCGCTACTCAAACAAACAAGAAAAATTCCTTGGCTTTGTCTTCACTAAGATAACGTTGTGTACCGAATTCTGCTGGGAGCAACAAACTGAGCATTGTGTCAGGTCCTTTGATCTCCCCTGAAAACCACTGCTCTAAGTACACAAAGTCTGAAAGATGAGTGATAGGGAGGATAGAAAAAGAAGAAAAGAAGGAACATTGTACTTTCCTGACCTTTTACTGTCTGATGACCAGATGACAGACGGTTTGTAGGGAACACTGTGGTTATAAGTAATGCAGGGGAATGTCTGAAGTAAGAAGAGTTCCCCCTTGAAAGAGACTGTGATGCCATTTAAAGGCAGGTTTGGGCCAATTCTTCATAAAAAGTCATCATGAATGTTTCTTTGTGACTCAACAAAGTCATTGTCATCACTGTAAACCGGATTTGTACAGAGTTTGGAAGGCATAATCTTTCTAGGTTAGCAGCTACACTAGATTCAACTCCAGTCATGTTAGCATAGCTCAGTGGCCATCCTGAGTACCACTGTGTGATAAAACCTTTCTCCAAGTGCATCTAGCCTGACTCTTTCAAATGGCACCGGAAGTTAAGCGGTATGTCCCATTTCTGGTAGACAGGTTGCGCTGACAGCTGGAAGTAACTTCACATGCGAAGAAAGACAACTTTAACTTTTTTCCCTGATAAATATACCCTTAGAGGTCGAGACTGAAAGATTCAAGGGAGTCTACAGAGTCAGTAATTTGAACCTTTACCACTGACTGGCTGCCAAACTCTCCCTTTAATTCCAGACTAAATAACACGCAGCAAAACAACATAGGTGACTTTGCTCAATATTTTCATTTTAATGTTCTTCATTGCACAGAAACAAGAGGCCTTTGAGGTTCTCAAATTTTCCACAACCTAAACTCATCCTAAGATATTTATGAAGTCAGTCACATTTGCACAAAGCCCACCTTTTAACAAGTAAACTGACATTGTGATAAAGCCTATTTTAATCAGAATACTTCAGCCCACAGCATGCATAGATACAGCCCAAAGATGGTCCTGAAATGAAAGTAAACCATTCTCCCAACTTACTGGAACACTGAGAGATTATTTTAGGACTAGCCTGAAGGAAAAATAAGAATTAGACTCAGACCTCTGTTTTCTCATTGCTAGCTAGTCCCATGTTTGTTTTTCTTTTTTTCCCCCCGCTTTCTTCCATATGTCTGTTCATGTGTGTTTGGCTATTATAAGCACTTTATCAATACTGACGTTACTCCTCAAAATTCATCTCAAAGGGATGACTTCTATGGCTCCCATGATTCTTAAGCCGCCTACAGTATTTGTAACTCACAGAATCAGAAACTAACACACAGACAGTGTAGCTTTTCATACAAAGGCACAATAGGAATGAATGTATTAACCTCTGTGGTGCATGGAATGTGTCAGCTTACACACTGGCAGCTATTTCTGTGAAACTCAGCTAACTTCCGCTGGCTGTGTTAAAATAAAATGAAAAAAAAAAAAAATGAAAAAGATCCTCCCCAGAACCATGTCCCACGCTCTCGTACGCTGGCCAAACAACTGAAATATCTGATGTCTCCTTCATGCTGATGTGGGCCAAGTAGAGTTTGAGAATGCGTTTCACACGTACTGGGTTATAAACACTGAGCCTTTCCAAGCAGGTATAAAGCTCTGCTGTTTCCATGTGACTTGGCAAATCATCGTGAGCGGGGAGAAGCATTTGCAAATGGAGAGCATGGGATTTTTTTTTTTCTAGTTTCTAGAAAAGAGCGTCAATTCAGATCATGCGGAATTACAGATGATTCGGATCTTGGTTTCCGTTTAGTCCCAAATTTTACTCAGCTTCATCCTGCCAGCAAAGCATGCATGGCGGGTAGCAAAATCCAAACCGCAGCAATGGACATCACATTTGCTTAATTCCAATGACTTGGTAGGTGTTGTGCAGCTGATCAGTAAGTTATATCTGAGGAACATCTGCACTGTTGTCATTAAGGCCCACGGACACCCGAACACTTTAAAAATTTAAAACTGTATCAGCAGTTTGAAAATCATACACATCTGGCTACCAGACCACCTCTTTAATGCAGCTGAAAAAAAAATTCTTTAGTATCTTTCCACCTGTTTTCTAATTGTCTATGTTAAATTAGGATAATCGCTAATTATCTGCACTACAGCAGTGCCTAAAATGCTTGGGTACCATAAAACACTGTAGGAGGGGCCAGACTGAAGAGCTTATGGCCTAAAAGGACATAATCATGTAAACAACTTTTAAGCAGTTTAAAAGTGCTTGTCAGGACAGAGCTTTTCTGCCTGGCAATCCATTTCCTTTTGGTGGTTTACACCTAGCCAGTATTACAGCCTGCATCAGAAGGATCTAATGAAAAGTGTCCTGGTTTCAGCTGGGATAAGAGTTGGTTTTCTTCTCGGTAGCTGTCTTCTGGATTTAGGATAACTTTGATAACACACTGATGTTTTGGCTGTTTCTAAACAGCACTTACCCTCAACCAAGGATTTCTCGTTTCCCATGTTCCACCAGGGAGAAGCTGTACAAAATGCTGGGAGGCAGCAGGGCTGAGACAGCTGACCCAAAGTGGCCAAAGGAATATTCCACACCAGAGGATGTCATGCTCAGTTTGTAAACTGGGGGGAGTTTTCCAGGAGTGGAAGATTGCTGCTCAGGGACAGGCTGGGCATTGGTCAATGGATGGAGCGCAATGGTACTGTGCACCACTTGTTTTTCTTGTGTTTTATTTCTCTCTCTCTCCTTTTCATTACATTCATGACTATTATTGTTGTTATTATCATGACTCCTGTCATATTTCAATTTATTTCAACTATTTAAATGTTCTTATCTCAATCCATGGGTTTTACCTCTTTTTTCCCTGATTCTCCTCCCCACCCCACTTTTGGAGGGGTGCAGTGAGTGAGTGGCTGTGTAGTACTTAGTTGCCAGCTGGGGTTAAACTGCAACAGTAAGATAAACAAACATGCCACTATGCAGAAATTTAAACTACAAACCTAAAAGTACTTAAATTGACAACAAAGACACAAAAACCGTAACAAGAAGTTCCTGGAAGGTAAAAGGAAAATGTGTGTCATTTGACGATTCTTTTGCTTCAGATGCAAATTTTACGAGACAAGGACAGCCCCAATCCCCTGTTAATTGCATTGTGTTGCAACGGAAGAGAAAACTGTTTTTCATATTTACTTAACCTTTGCCTCTTCTGCATTGTGCTCAGACTTACCTGCAGTTGGAGTGGGCCTAAGCCCGGTGTTGCTGCGGCAGCAGCTGCCATGGTAGTTGGGATCAGCTGAACGGGGTAGGGGTCACCTAAGTAAGAGAATAATAGAGGCGTCAGCACCTTTTATCTACTCTCCACCTGCAAATTAAAGTCCTGCATTCACTCTTTCCAAAAGCCTTCTTTTGTGTGCCTTGTTGAGGCCTAATGAAAAGCTCTATTGTGCAGCCTTTTACTAACACTCTTTTCACAATTCTGGCTGAGAGAGGAATGTGAATAAAAGGCACAAGCAATTAAGGCGGAAACCTCATCCTTTTTCATGATGTATTTAGGGAAATGGGAAAAAAAAAGTGCACATTGATCAGAAGGCTGCACTTCAAAAAAAAGAAAGAAAGAAGATGGGGGTGGTGGAGGAGAAGAAAAGGAAAACAGTACAACCTTGATAAGATCACAGCATTAGAAGGGGACAAATTTACAAGCTTGTCAAGAATATGAAGTTAACCAAACTCTGCTCACTGTTAGTAAACTGAGCCTCATGCAGAGCAGAAATGGCACTCAATTGACTACTCTGCTTTCTTTCAGGTGAGAAAAAAAATCTCCCTTTAGTGTCAGGGTTTGATCCTACAACAGGAAACAGCACGTGAAGTTAAGGAAATCAGATACAAGCCTCCGAAATCCCTGCACCGACTCCACTTCATGACTTGGGATTCAATTTGGCTTCCGAGGGAAAACTACTTCATTCTTAGTAAGAACTGCATTGTGCTGGATGAGATACAGAGACCCAGTAACGGTTTTAGGAAAAACTGCAGTCATTTATAAAGGAAAATTACCTGAGATGACAAAAATTGAGATGGAGACTGTTATGTTTTAATGTTATGGAGTGCTCACTTTTGGTCACCCCTTACACATCTGATTTGTTAAAATAAACTGTATACAAGCCCGTGCACTACTAAGAAAACTGGTAAAAAATAATAAAAAATCTTACAAACATTATATTGTTTCTCCAAATGATAAAAACTTTAAGCACTTTCCACTGAAATAAGGCTCACCAGAGCATTTCTGTATGTCCCTACGTTCTGGTGACATGTGTGATTTCTCTATCATTAAAACAGCCACTTGAAATTAGACTATGGAAAGGGCAGAACACTTTATCAGAAAAATCTACCTAAATGTTTCTGTGCATTTTATTAGGGAGGCAGATTAAAAGTTTTCCTCTTTATTGTGCTTTTTTGAATGAACGGGGGTGGGGGGAAGACAATTAAGATGGCAATGTAGGGTCTTCTGTACAAGAATTATTAGTTATTATTGAATTAAAGTTTATAATGTTATCAAGCCTTAGTTGCAGGAAACAGAAAACAAAGGGAATGAAATCTATCTTATGTTTTTTAAATGTCAGAAATAAGCTGAGTTGGCGTACACACATTCAGGAAAACTGCTAATATTTTTTTTTCCCTTTTATAATGCAACCTTCTTTACAGAGATCTTTTCATTCAAGCATTTTGATCTCCTGTTAAGAATTAAATACCAGAACTTCTAAAAATGAAGGGCTAGCAAAACACTGAGCTGGTAAAGCATGTTAACAGATACTTAAGTGTGCATGCTTATATTTAAGAACATCTTAACTAATTCTTTGCTGACTGAAACCTCACAGTCTTTCAAGACCTACCAGCCAAGCAATGGGAACCCAAAGGTCCACCCAGGCATCCCCATCCACAAGTGTCTTTGCATCAGCATCAGGCCACAACCTCTCTATTTATTTTTGTCAATGGGCAACAGATTTCCTGAGTTGCTTGGTTGTTTTTTTCCCCAGAGGATGCCATTGTCCTGCACTTTCCAATTTTACCTGGCTTTAACTGAGGTACCCATTTTCCTTGTCATATCATGGATTGAATTATTAATTTCTCTGACTTGAAATTTTCGGGAGGGTCATCTTGTGACTCAAGCTGTGGGCCTTAAACATGTGAAGACACAGAGAAAAAAGACATGGTAGTCAGAGTCAGTGTCAATGGTGTTTATCTGCTTCCATACCACTAGGAGCCCAAAGGCTACTCTCAGCAGCATTCTGAAAGTCTCCTCTTCAGAAGGGGACATTTTGATCAAAAAACAGCCATTGAAGAAGATAAAGTTTTTAGTTTCTCAACTCAAAAAAAAAAAAAGAGGGAAAGTTTCTCACTAGGATACTGATTCTTACAGCCAATTAAAATTTCTAGTTTTGAATGACTTGTATTAAAACATACATATTAAAAGATAGCTTCCATGCACTGTCCCACGTTCCTCTTCTCTCCACACACATGTGTAAGCCTCAGCCCATCATGCTAATTTATAAATCCCACTCTTCTCACCTTCCTAAACAGCCAGGCAGATTCTCATATGCTCATCTGTTGTGGTAATTCCTATCCTTTACGGTTCGTTTGGTAGAAATATCAAGGAGATGCTTGTGAGAGAAGAACATGCTGAAGTTTCCACGGCCACAAGCACATCCCAAGGCCACATGCATGGTCACAACCACTTGCTTTGGAAGCGTAGGCAATGCTTCTGGAACTCCTACTAGAAGGCAACTGCTACTCCCATACGTGCTAATGTAGTTTTTCTGAATTCTAAAGCAAAAACTCAGATTCATCCTAAAACCAGACTACAGCTGTGCAGAGCTAGGCTCGCCTGCCCACCAGATTGTTTTTTTTGTTTGCTCACTCTTTAAAGGGTTTTACACTTTTCCACTGCTCCCCAATAACTTTAACTAACAAAAACAGCAAACAAAAATGAAAAGCTTCTACAACCTATCATGAAACTTTGCACTGTTACGGTTTGGTAATACCCTCTGCTATCCTGTGGTTTAGCACAGGAGACAGATCACAAAAGAGCAGGGAAAATGCTCAAACACTGTGCCACAGTGGGCACTCTTCAGACAGTGCCCTTCCCAGGGAAGGTTTTGGGCCCCTCTCCATGATAACACCAAGCTCATATATTAACACCACACAATGCAGGAGCAACTGCCACCCCTCAAAATAATAACAAAGGTCTTATCTGATACATTTCTTGCTGTTTCTCTAGAACATGATACATCTTTCTACTATCCCTAAATTTATTTGCACAGAATGAAGTTTTTGACTGAGCAGTTCTAGCTAATTCTGAAGCCTGGGAAATGCATGCCTTAACTATTTCGTTACATCTTCAGTAAATATCTTATTTTTAGATGTAAAGAGTGGCTACATTTTTTTCCCAAGCTCTAGGAACATTTCAGGAATGTGAGGCGAGATTGACAGTTAATAGAAATAGATATTTCCCAAGCCAGTCAGAAGTTTGCACAACTGAGAACACCAATAAATTCTCAAACAACTACATTACATTTCCATTTACAAAATGCACCATTAATCTACCAATGCATGCACGCAGTAGTGTACCTCCCTGCATCTCTCAGCTACCAAAAGAAACATTTTGTGCAGTCCCTTCATGTTCCAAACTGCCTCTTGTTATGTGTGAACTTTCCCTATAAACAAAGCATCAGAGAGAAGTTTTGTTCCTGTTGTTTTTCTTTAGTACCCTATATGGTAAAATATGGAGCAGATCAAAGGCCAGGATTTTTACTGTGAGAACAAGTTAAGAATTATTTAATTAGCTGATGTATTATTCTCTAATATATAATTATTTCCCAGCTACTCAGTGACATCACTTTGAAGAACAGAATTACTGGAGGCTGACTACACGAAAACAGCACAGAATTTACTGGTGGTGCATCACCTAAAGAAGTGAAGGGGATATGGGGGAGTTGATGGGGTATATTAGAGGTGTTGGGGACACTGTGAGCAAAGGAGAACACCAGTGGTTAAGGGAAGAAAAAATGCAAGGCTGAACCCTCAATTCCGTGGCAATATTTTATTTCTCTATCCTTCTTCTGGTCCGTCTTCCACAAACATACTCAGAACCTCTTTCCTGATAATTTATGCACTGCAACTTCTTTCAATTTCAAATCACACCTTCATCCTTGCCCAAAATAATCTTCCAAGATCTTGCTTACAAGAGGATTTTTCATGAAGTACAGTCACTTCCAAACCACTCTTTCTATGAACTCTCCTATGATACTCCACTGAAAACACTTTTCTGCGAAAGTAAGTTGTGGTACAGAGCCAAGTGGACATCCTGTCCCAAAACACAAAATAACAGCCCTGTGTTTAGGAACTTGATTTTCAACTGACTAGCTACCACGTTCATGGATATTAAATAATTCTATACCTGTGGAAATACAACAGTGGCTCTTAAACCATTTATATGTTTTGTAAAATTTTATCAAAGGAGTTTAATAAGTTAAAAAACATAGTACTTTTTTAAAAAAAAAAAACAAAAAAAAACCAAAAAAACCCCCAACAAAACAAAAAACCAAAAATTAAGCACGGGAGCTAACATTATGTGTGTTGCACCATTCACCCAAACTCCTAGGATGTTTTTTGTATTCCATTTTCTGTCACTCATCTCCTTTATTCTCCTTCATGGTGTAATCCCCCCTAGTGTCTTGTCTTGTCTCCTGACAAGCTGCAAGCTCTTCAGAGAAGGCACAATTGTCTTACTTGCTATATAAATCAAGCTACATGCTAATGTTAAATTATAATGTTTTGACAGGATTTTTAAGTTGAACCTGATTACATGAAACAATAGAACACTCTGATTTTTTTTTTTCCCTGAAATTTTCTTCTCTTAAAAAAGGGATACCAGAGGAGGAGAAGTAGGGCGTTTATTTCCCATGATTTTTAAAAAACTCATTGTTTTTCTCCTACCTGTCTTTCAGGGACAGCAAATGAAAAAAGTTGGAGGTCGTGGAAGAAGAAGGAAAAAAAAGAAAATAGAATGAAGAATATAAAGAGTAGGAAACAAAACCAAATTCTTAAATTACAATTTCTAAAACTAAATTCCATAAAAAATACCGGAATAAACATTTCCTTATAGTAGCTTCTGTTGAATGGAAAGGAGTCCTACATTATCTTCCCTCCATTTTTGACAAGTTCTAGAAAAAGCCACAATAATTTTACACTCAATTTATCACTTAAGTGTATTTATAACGAATAATCACAGCTGATGGCTAACTGACAGGTAAGCCACTGCATCTCTTCTCACCACTCATTCATTCTCAACCTCATCACCATTTTCCTTTCGTTTTTTTGGTGTGATGGTGGACATGTAGTAAGAGTAATGGGAAGCTGTGAAAGCAGTGTTCCCTGACTTCTGGTTCTAGACATTAGGGACTTGGATAAATGAGAAAAAGAGCATGAGGAAGACACCACCTGGCCTCCAAAAAGATATCCAAACCGGTTCCCTGATTTTCTTTGAGATAGTTCTGGACAGTACTGACCAAGACTGAGTAGTCTGTTTTGTATTTTAGAGAAACAACTCAGTACATAGGAGGAATGGCTTTGGAGGGACCTAAACCCAGCCTTCCAAACCCTATGAGGAGGTGATCAACACGACAGTGCCAGGCCCCTCCTGGCAGTGCTTGGTTGGAGGACAAGAGCCAGTGGGCATAAAGTGAATGAAGAGAGGATCAGATTTTCCCCATGAGGACAGCCAGATGTTAAAACAAGCTGTCAAAACAGGGTTGTGCACTCTCTGTCCTTGGAGGTTCACAAGCCCTAGCTCAATAAAGCCCTGAGTAATCTGATTCTATCTCCTAGATGACCCTGCTTGGAGGAAGAGATTGGACTACAAGCCTTCCAAGATCCCTTTCAACCAGAATAACCCCATGATTTCCAGAGCACCTGTTTGTGCGCGCTCATGAATTTAAAAATCAGCACCTTCGTCTGATTGTGCAAATGTGGATAACAGTGCTGTACCACCAGACGTCTTTATTTACAGAACTAAAACTATCACCCTGTTTTTACAGGATGCCATTGTTTTGCTTGTCTGCTTTGTTTTTATTAGCATTATTGTGAGAAGCCCCCACACAGAGATCAGGAGCTATGGAATTCTTTCCCTTAGAAACGGTCTTTAGACGTGCTGTTATATTTTGCAGCTTTGATGCCTTCCGTTGCATTTGCAACCGTACAGAACTGACACATTCTCATGTATGCTAAAAGGCAAAGTTGTTACCAAAAATTCCTCCTTCTTGCTGTTTCTATTCACAATGCTATTACTCTTTTCTTATCCTGGGGGGAACATGAGGGTTTAGTCATATGCTCATTCTTTTCCAAGGCATAAACAGTAGCCCTGAAAGATGACTAGCATCTTTATAAAGAAGCTACAGTATGTGGTCCTCACAACACATGGTTCCTATTTTTGTCATTCTGATAAAAGCATAGCAATGTCAATATTTTTTTTCTTGTGATTTGGCGATTGCCAATGACCTGTATGTCAGCTGACACAGTGAAATCAAAAATTAGCAGTCTTTTTAGAAGACAGAAACATGGACACTGAGCACAAGAAAAATTGTAGGATTGTCCACATGATACTCCATTAAACAATGAAACATGTGATCGACTACAAAACAGAGATACATCAGCAAATTTCCCTGAGGAAGTTTATGGCATTTAACTCCTAAACGTTAATTTTATTGTACTGTGTGAGGAACCAATTAACTGAGAGTTTCATTTTTATCAGACATCAGAATTATTGTTCAGAATATAGATGAACAGTAAATTCAGCATATTTCAATTTTATTAGGCTTGGCTTGTTCATCTCGCACATTTTTTTCCAATTTGGAAAGGTAATTAGATATTTCATCGATAACTTTCTGTGCATTATTTTATTTAGAACACTTCCAGCACCAATGAGCTGATATCTAAGACACATACAATGTACCTACTGTATATTCACATTTCCCCCTCTAATTGGATATGGTTGAAATAGTGATTAAAGTGCTTTCAGGAAACCTCGTGTTGCTGACATCTGACTGTGAACACAATATGATTTGTTACAACAAATTATCCACAGGGGAGAGGAGCAACGGGCAAAGAAAAAGAATCCTTGTTTCCAAAATCTGGCATATTTCCATAAAAATAACATAGGTATCAGCAAATAAAAGGCTACCTAGAAGCTTTCTTGAGAATTTGCGAATAACCTGGAAAATGTACTTGGGATAAATCCCACTCCTGGGAAGACAGACTTAGCAGTTATTGTTTCCTGAGAAAACAAATCCTAAAAATCTTCAAATAATTCAGTTTAGAAAATCAAGTGTATTGTTCTTCATCTTCCAGAGAAGAACCCTTTTGGAGTTCAAAAGTTTCAGCCATAATTAAAAGCCTCTGGACTGATACAACAGACCACGTTCTGTAAGTGGTTAGTCAACATTTTCCTTCCTTTTTAACGTGAACATCAAATGCTTTAAGAAGTGATGGAATGCAGTTTCCGAAATTAAACTTTCTTAGCACCACTAATTGGGGAAGACCCATCTACCTCAAGAAGTTTGGGCTATTCTGCGTCTTTTAGTGGAAAGTTAATTGTGAACAGTGCTGCGAATGCCGAAGCACAGAAGCAGCACAGGAAGCACTCTGACCCAGTGCATTTGTTGAAGAACACCCACTGCTCTCAGCCTAACTCCTTCTGCCCCTCCTAGGTCCCCAGACGTAGCCTCTTTTGCGTTCCCAAATTTTATTTCGTTCCCTTTATTATTATCTGTTATACAGGAGATACAATCATGCCTTAGTATTCCACATACAAACCTATACATATGTGCATTAATAAAAGTATCACACTACCTACGACTCAAGAGCAGCCTCCTCAGAGGCAGAACTATGCGGTTTTTAAAGGGCACAATACAAAACTTCTTCTCTTCTATCACTTACACCATTTTTATGCTTTCAGAGCACTTCACAAATATTAATTAGCTCTAAATAAATTCTAATTATTTCTAAGAGTGGCCCTAGCAGATCTGTATCATCTGGTGTGAAATCTGACTTCAGTGAAGTCAACAGCAACAGCTCCTCAGACCTCAGCAGAGCTGACATTTCACTTGCCATTGCTAAAATGCTGCAGGTCATGTATATTATCCAGTAAGTATCACAAGTGGAGCTGATCTAGTGATAGTAGTAGTAAAAAATGATGGGGTTATGGAATGCTGGCTGAGAAGAGAAGAAGGGTTAAAAGATCTGAACCAATCTGTAGAGCCCAAATACGGGAGAAGCTTTGAGAAACGCATTAACTGGGCTGTGTTTGCTTTCAACATCAGCTCAGATGAAGGTGCTCGTCTGCTGCTAAACCATTTTAAATACTTGGGATACTGGGGTTAACTCCCAACATCTCCTCATGCTGCAGGCCACCAACTTAGTCAATCCACTTTGAAAACATCAGCTCTTCATAAAAAGATTTGCATTATACATCCATATAAAACCTACATATTACGTGTACAATAAAATACATATAAAGAGGTTTACATAGAAGTAAAAATACTTAAATTTCAAATAACACACACTGCATGGATAACTAAGCATGGAGCAAAGAAGTAGGTGGCCAGTATTTTTCTTGCTAATTCTAGACAATAGAGTCCATCACATACTGCCAACTGATTTTTCTCATCAGAAATAAATACGTTTGTTGTCAATAATAATATTAAATATTTTATATATGCAATTATAACTAAAGGTTATAAATATAAAATAATATAAATAATATAAAATAATATAAAAAAGGAGGTTAAAAATCTACTGGAAGCATAGATTATGAATCTTTTTCTCAAATAGAAATGTAATCCTAATAGA
Source organism: Oxyruncus cristatus (assembly GCA_013399855.1). Taxonomy (NCBI): domain Eukaryota; kingdom Metazoa; phylum Chordata; class Aves; order Passeriformes; family Cotingidae; genus Oxyruncus; species Oxyruncus cristatus. The sequence continues at coordinate 763,893 of VXAY01001311.1, read as the reverse complement.
AGTTCCTCTCTTTATCTCTGCCAACTTTACCACCACACAATATGCCATAGAGAAAAAAGGGGAAGTGTCAACTTGTGTAAATTGTCCCTTATGTAATGCAAACCATCTGTTTTAAAAAAACAAAACAAAATGAAAAACCAAGCCACTCCCAAGCATGATCTGCTGTGAAGAAAAAGAAAGAAAAGGGAATTCAGTGCATTGAATTGGAAGCCAAAGACCATGACCTGCCATGTAACCATGGAGAAAATATTTACCCCTCTTCTCCCTGTATTTACCCAATTTTGAAAAATATTTGGAAAAGTATAATTGAATAATTTGCTCTGCACATATTAGAGATTGATATTGTTGTATTCTTTTGAGCATTTCATCTGTCTAGAATGTTTTCAATCAGGTTGGAACACAAGCAGAAGAAACCTCTTTGTTTTCAGTAACATATCAGACAACGATGCCACCACTGGGTCAGAAGGTACCTGAGTCCTCAGTAACTGGAACCTGGCAAAGTATAGGGGAATAAAGTATCAGCATAATTCTTCTGCCCTGTTCTCCTACTCTTATTTAGGTATCTGCCATGAGAGGAGTCTAAACAGACCACTGCTATTAAATGTTACAACTACTCTTGTGTTATTTTCAGCCAAATACTCTGAAAACAAAGTACATGAAGAGTAAAAAGTACTCTTATTTTCCAGTCTCTGCCTGGGTAAGTCACTAGTCCGCTGGAAAGCGCTGGCTGAGGAATCCTACCACGTACATTCTCTGAAACCACTGGGAGGTATGCATCTGACCCTTTGTTGGGAGGGACAGGTGAATCAGAAAGCACTGAGTTAATTTGATTTCATTATCTAAACTGAATGAGAGTAGAACAGCAGTATAACTAGCTATTCACCATTTTTTCTCTTCTGCTGACCTCGAGGCTTGATCACACATCCTCTTCCAGCTGCAGCTGTGCTGGCTGAAGAGCCCACCATCTCCAACCACAGCACCCTGCCAAAGGTTATCACTGTGACCAACCTCCTTGTTTAATCCCTCCCCAACACGTTTCCACGAAATTGAGCCGGCTCAGTTGAAGCAGTTGTGACAGAGGGTCCGTGCAGCCTGGACGGAAGCAAGTTAGTTAGGGAGTGCTTAACCAAGAAGCTTGGCCCGTACGTGGGAAGTTTGAGGCACAGTGACGAGTGGCTGGAAGTGGTTCTCTCTGTAGCTGCTGGGGCTGCAGACAGCACCAACCCAGCCATCAGGTGTGACTAGTTCCACAGCTGACTAGAGAGAGACCTGCACCACCTCAGATAACGTGCTGCTGATTTTCAGACTTTTCAAAGGGGTAGGCTGCATAACAGTATGAACTTCCCTCTGAAGGTGTCCCCAACAGAAACCCAAAATCAACACATTCAGTTGATCATTAGTTAGTTATGAAAATATTGGTTGTCATAACAAGTCTCTCCTCCTTCTCCCCCAAATTTTCAAAACTCCCTTTTACTGAAGAACAGTATAAGAAAATTTTCATCATTTCTTGCTATTTGTGGCCGGAACTGAATTGTCCCATGAAGATTTTCACCCTTCCTATGTGCAGGTTGCTAATGCTAATAAATAAAAGAATCATTGCTAGAGAATTCCTATCAATCAACCATACAAAATGATTCTGAAAAATACATAAGTCCAGAAAAAATGGCAGGTTTTCCAAAAGGGCCAGGAAGATGTAGAAGTGAGCCACATTTACATAAGGCACCTAAACTACATTTAGAACACAGAATGGCAGTCATGTGAAGATGCTTCTAGAGGGGTCTTCGAAAGTTCCTAGGAAGGCCTTGCATCCAAAAGCAAACTCAGTGAAAGTTAGGCATTTAATCTGTTCAGAAGCTGAGCAAATTTATCTGCTCTTTGTTCCCCGTTGCAGCTCTGTGCTGGTACCCACTCGGCTCAGTTCAAGCCAGCAGAGGTGACTGCACTGAAGTTTACAATACAAGCATTTGCTAAATATCCCTGAGACTTGGATCCTAGGGCCAAATCTTCTTCGAGTGAAGATCTGGTCTCCCCAGATCAGTCAGATGCTTCACAAAGTTTTATCCAAAGCTCTGTGGTTTACAGTCTACTACATCTCTGTCAAGTGGACTGATACAGAGTAGGGCAAGCAGGAAAAGTGGGAGAAATATATTTTAATGGTCTGTCAAAAACATTACTTGATGTGAACATGTAGTTTCGAGTCAACTAGGTTTTTCATTGCTACAAGCTTTCTAGGTGTAGCTAAATCCGTATATGCTTTTTTGTTTACACTAAACTGTGAGTGAAAAGAAGAAATCCTTTGGACTACTTATCACTTTTCCTCAGCTTCTCAGTCAAATTCAGTCAAACGTGCCAGGAAATCACCAAACACAGAGCTGTTTTTCCACTGGCTTCTGCTCATCCTAGACCTTGGCATGCAGTTAATTCCAAGTCTTACTGCCAGGAGCAGTAGCAACTTTGCTCTTTTTTCTTTCTTTTTCATTTTCAAGGTTACACAAACATGTAATGTCATATCTGCTTCATAGATGAGAGGAACTATAGGACTATCTTACAAGTTAATGTGCATCCAGTAAGAAGAAGGGAAAAAAAACATCTCGACTCTTTCTATCCAAACTGGACTTCATTAACATGGAACTAATTTAATCTGCCAGATATGGTAGATTTCTGCCAGGGCGCTTTCCTGACCTTTTCCAGGCCTACAGTTATGGTAGCATTCATAGTCAGTGTGGCTTTCAGTTAAACATTCTGTAATGTGAATCACTTCTTCTCCCAGTTGAGAGAGACTGGGTGTGAAATCACTGGAAGAACTGAATAAGCCTACATGTTGGCACTGCAGCTGCTGAAGGACATGAAGTATTTTGAGCAATAATTTTCAGTAGTGGTCCCAGTCTGTACAATATTAGGGAAAGGTATTAGAGGATAAAGAACTCCAGTTCACACTCCAGTACTGCATCTACAATGTTCAGAAACTGAAAGAAATCTGAAGTTGTGGTTAACCCAGTTTAATTAAAGAAATCTTTTTATGCTCTAGGTTTACGAAACAGCTGCAGTGGGAAGTGGTGAGTAATTCAAAGCACTTGATGAATTCATGAGTTAGTCAATGACACAGATGCATACACTGACATGTATATAATAAAGCTAAACACTCATGACAGAGACAGAGAAGGGTAGAACAAGCAAGTCCTAGATAACTCAGTAGGAAACGGATGTCAGAAGAGTTGCATAAGCACAGATATGAAAACTAGACTATGAAATTCATGCTCTAGCTAAGTATGTTCATGGACATATAGTTCCTTGATTATTCCTTAACTTGTATTTATTATCATCCTGTTGACAGGAACATGAAATCCTATAAAAGGCTTAATAAAACAAAAAAATTAATAATCTGGGGATTGTAGAGAACAATACAGTCTTTCAAAGATTACAAAAAATAGATGCTATATTTTTTAGTGCTAGGCTCTCATAAATATACTCATAGTTTGTGTTAGTCCATCAAACTGAAAGGCATATGCTATCTTTGATCTCTGTGCAGAACCCCCGTTGAGACTAATGTGAGTTCTGTGTGAAGAAAGAGACTAGAATAGGCCCTCAATTCACAAATAGTAAGCAGGCTGCTTCAGGAAAAAACATGTTTTCTTACAACAGTGTTGAAATTTATTTGGAAGTTTCAAATAGCTTGTCTTCAGATGCAAGTTCGTATGTGTGGTCATGAGCATGTTCACTTGTCAAAAAGACCTGTCAGAGAGAAGGTGCACGAATCTACCTGCTGTGTGAAATGTTCTGCTGTTACATTGAAACACATAATTCATCTCTGACAACCTTTTCTCATATGGTAACGACTAATCCTCTGTTTCACCCTCATCTCTGCAAATTAAAGGCTTTGTCCATCAGTGAGGTGATACTTTTATACAGACTGGCCTGAAAACTGTGCCCTACATCCACTTTCAGCTAAAAAAACGTCTACAGGACTTACTGCATCCCGCTTTGTAGCTGAAACCAGGAGGAAGAAGGAATCCTTGCTGTGCAGCTGCTGCTAGGGTTCGTTGGTCTGGAGGAAATACTGGAATCATTAATGGAGGCAGCTGACCCTGGACCTGCTGAACAGGAGAGGGAGAATCAAACACGGAATTTTTTCTGCAGACCATGTCTCCTAACACCCTTTCTTCTACCTCTGCTCTGAGGTCAGGTTTGAATATTCCTCTCGGTAATGGGGTGTCCCAGTAGCACCCACTATTCAGCTTCATCTTGATTACCAAACACTTCATAGGAATTACATTAATCCAAAATAAACTGAAAGATTCCACAAATCTTTGTCATAGCTATATCCATATACCTCTACATATAGTTCCACACATATGCATACCTATATCTCACCTAATTAGTTCCCCCCCCCCAAGTCCATGATGACTCTCTTATCTTTGACTGTAGGGTGATGTTTTCTTCTCTTTTATTGCACTTCTCTTTTATAACACTATCTCTGTCTCAGACGGCAGCTTTCACCCTGACTGAGCCCAAACACAAAGACATTCCTCTCAGAAGTACAAGTAAGTACATAAGTAGCAAACAGCACAGTCAGCACTATTTTTCTGCCCATACACATGCACTTATTTGTGCAGGTGAAAAGATATGGTCTCTGAGATGGTAAGGAAAAAGGCTGAGACATTTTATTCACAAATAAAACACAGCTATGTCTGAAGCATTAGCTGTTCAACTCTGCACAGCAACTGTACACAACCATGCAAGTCAGGAAGTGGAAAATATTATATTAAGTGGATACTGCAGGGGACTTAAGACATGCAGAAATTAGTCATCAAAACTGGAAGTTGGCCACGGCACAACATCTAATGCTATTGCTTTTACCCAGTTCTGTCAGAGTTTTTAATTGCTAGAAACGGACATCGTCTTCGTATTTCGCAGAGATGAGAAACAAAAAGTTTTCTAGATGAAAATGCAAAATGACTAAAAACCATCACTGTACTGATCAGATCAGTCAATAAAGGGAGACTGACTCAGTTTTTAAGAGAGCTTGTCTAGATTTTTGATGGCATTGTAAAGCTAAGGCACCAGAGGCAGATACGTTATCGAAGACTGCAGTTTAGTTCGTGCCTTAAGAAACCAGGAGAATTAGAGAGTTGATAGACAACCTGCTCTGAGCAGAGGCATAAGAAGGTGTTACTCCCTTCGTTATTGCCTGCACAGCAGAACTGGCAAAAGAGAACCAGCACGAGCTCCTTGGCTGCCAGAGTTCAGACTACAGCACCTGTACTTAATTTTATTTTAATTTAATCTCCTGAAAATCCAGGAGATGTCTCAGTTCACCCAACACTGTTACAAGGCATAAGAGTGATATGAAATTTGGGATGGTAACCTCTTAATTTATGCCAGGACCTGTCAACACCTCTGTGTGTGCTGACTGTATCTTTGTAGTCCTAAATAATTTTCAAGGATGAAGTTCAAGACTGCTGTTGATGGAAATTCTTGCAGTGGGAGATTAAGATTGGGAATGAAGCTGGAGTAGATGTAGCTCCAGTCACTGAAGTAGCTTGATCCATTTTTTGTTACTTCAGTATTTTCCTTTCTATACGCTGTTAACTAGAAGAGATACATACTTTCAACTGGATTGCTGGAGAAAAAATTACATAAAATGTGGTTTGTTCTCTATCCCTACTCAGTCATACTAGAACAGCCCAATATCTGCCTTTTCTTCATGTGTTTATTTTTTTTGTTTGTTTTGTTTGGGATTTTGTGGTTTGCTTTTTTTTAAAGACAAAGACAAAGTAACTATATTCTTTTAGAACAAAAATGAACAGCCGTGTGGAATTTTTGCATAGTACTCTTCTTCGGCAAAGAGCCACAGAACTTTTTTTTTTAAATGGTTTCCAAGGATGAAAGTGACTTTGCCAAGCAAAGAAGCTTCAAAACAGGACTCAAAAACACTAATAGAAAGACAGATGGTTCTACTAAGAGCTCTGCTGCCAAAAAAAATGTTAAAAAAAAAGTGAAAAAAATGGAGTGATGTTATTGAAGCTGACTGCAAAGTTCTCTGATGACTGCAAATACTCTTGTCCCACTGCAAGTGTTAACTCTGCCTCCAGGGCTAATATAACTAAAGCACCACACACACACAAATTGTCATTGCCAAGCCCACAATGTAGCACAAGTCTGCACTTGATTCCAAGTGACTGCCAAATACACGAGCAAAACACCACACTGAAAAATTCCCATTTAGGAAAACATTTACCAGGAAAATGCCCTTTCTTCTTAACTCTGACTGCAGCATCTCATTTTTTCAAATCGCTGCTCCTCTTTATCTCTCCAAGGGCCTTATACCCACTAATTTCAAATGACACAACCCCGGCTGCATTAAGGAGGTGAGAACTATAGAGTGATGAAGATGGTTTGCATGGATACAGAAATAACCCAGTCAAAACAATGTGACTTTCCTTCCAGGATGGAATGTATGTAGCAGCATTCAAACAGCTACACTTCATTTTCTCCTAAATATAAATAAATGCAAACATTAGTTTATTTTAATCCGATTACCTGACACAATACGATACAAATTACGGACTCTTCGTTTTTAAGGCCCATTTAACTACTACATCTTAACTTTTGTTACCTTTATTATTATTAACTAGAATTGCTAGGATACAACTGTCTCAAGTGGCACCAAATACAGGCCCTCCTTCTGAGTTTTACATGAAGGGCATTTCCCTCTTCCTTTTTTTTTTTTTTTAAGCCATTACTATATCAGTTACTTCTCTCTAATGACTTTTATTATATGGCTTACATAGTTTCCAATGTTTTCTGGATGGTAACTTCTCTATACTGCATTTCTAATTTGAACATAATGGACTGCAAATCAGAACTGTGTTCCAGGCCCTTCAATTTGTTCTGCTAATGGACATATGTCCATAAAAAGAAATACCTCTTCAACAATCTAAGAATGTACATAGCTGTCAGGATTCTCCATTTGCCAGTCTTTCTACATGATTACCTCTTCTTACTTCTTATTTCCTAGAAATGGAAACTGTATTTTAAATCCTCACAAAATTCCCAATGGATTTTATGGGCTACAATTTCACCTTGTAACTTCTCGTCTACTTTATGATGTCAGTTTGGATGATACAGATACAATCTTCCAAGGGCCTGTTTTTTCACTACACGGGCTACTGCCATGATGTCAACTGATCACACAGTTCCCTGATCTTCCTTTTAATCGAAGGCCACATTAATCAGAAGTATTCTTGTACTGCATGGCAACAGGCAGGGGCATGGTACACACAGAAAAGGCATGTAATGCACATAAAATAACAAAGAAACAAACCAAATGCCATGAGACCAAAATATTCTATAGAAGCAGTTCACCAGTCAAGGAATTCAGACTCTCACATCTCTGACAAGTCATTTGGAGCAAAAGGGAAGCCCATGTTACAGTGAAAGACATATCACTTGACATTAGTTTGTGAGAAATAACACCCCTTAAGGAAGCTGATCCACACGAGTTCAAACAATCCACAAAAGTAAAGGTTCACTAACTCATAATGACCACAGCAAGACATCTTCCGTAATGGCAACGTATTTTAGGAGCATGAGCAACTCCAATCAAGTTTAACCTAGAGCCAAACCAGGGAACCTTCATACCTGCCACTGAAAATCCAAAAATGAGACCATCCCTAAAGAACTTATCAAATGAAAATCCAGTATGAGCACATCACAAGAAACTAATAGTGTATTATCTACTGTCCAAGTGGGAAACTGAGGCACCCACAGCTGCCTGTAGAGATTTTTGATTTAGAAAAGTGCCTCACCATATCTTTGTTTCAGGGCCTTTGAAAAACCTGGCCCTAAATGATTTACCATATCAAAAGAAATTTGTTAGTATATTTGGAACCAACTCAAGCTGTTGAAGCCTGGGCCAGCATCTTCAAAAGTCTGTGCATGTCCTTCATGACATGACCATAACAAATCCAACCACACAAAGTCATGCATTCAGTGTAGCCAGAATAGACTCCCAGCATTCCCAGCTTCATTATAATTGTAGTATTTTTGCCTAAATTCTGGTCTCCTATCTACTTTTAGGAACATACTATGGTTACCACAGCTACCTAAGCACTAAGCAGTATGTTTTTAACAGTTACCCCTACTGTTTGTTACTAGCTCCTGCTGACTTAAATAAATTTAGATTGCAAACACTTGACAGCTACGGTTCTACTCTATTTTCTGTAAAATGTCACGTGTGCTTTGGGTCACTATGTAAATAGTTACACAGGCAAAACAGTTTAAAGAAACATTAAGACTACAAAGTTAGACATTCAAATCTTAGGAAATGCCAGAATCAGGGTAGCACGCATGACCTTATTTTGGTCCTTTCTGCCCATGCATCCTGACAAAATCTTTAATTGAAAGTTCACAGTTTCCCCTCCTCACACAACTCTTGCTTAATCTAGAAGTCTTATAATATTTCTCAAAAAACATAAACCCATACCTTCACAACAAACCTAAGCCCCTACCATAGCAGCTGCTATTAGTTTTATTTATTTTCTCTTCATACCCTTCCACCAATTTAATTTCCGCAGCTGCTCATTACATGTTTATTAGCATCAGCTTTTACAGAAGTTTTCCCCTCTCCAAGGTAAATATCTCAACGCGTTTCTCGGCATCCACATATAACACTTTCCACTGAGGGGCGGATACTGCTCATCCACCCACCTCTAGCTCTTCAGAAGCAACTCTCCCCATTTTGGTGAGACTGGTGACGGAGTAACGAATTACTCAGTGTGAATAAGAATGGCTGCTAAAAGCAACACTCTCTCCTCTACAAACTGACAGAACTCTGAGCAGTACTTCACTCTTGAACTGTTCAGAAGATGTGCCCTTCAGGAGCCGTATGAGCATCTTCGCTGAAGTAAGAGCCTTACGTGGTGTCTTCACGTAGAAGTGTGGCTAATTTTTATTTTCATTTGAGTTATTCTCAGCTGCCTCAACTAAGTTCAGATTTTACATTCCTAGAACAGTGGATGCACATGAATTATTCTATTAACTTCAAACCGTTGTATGAATATCTCCTTGCCTGCGATGTGTTTGTAAGTTAAGCATCTCTTCTACTGTTTATGAAAGAATGCAATGCACATTTAACATGCAGTAACATAAATCTGTCCTTCAAAAATGACATGTTTAATTGCATTGGTCCCCCTTCCTCCAGAAACACTTGGCTCACGGTGGTGCACACTATGCTGAAGGACCGGATTCTTTAATTAGCACATGTGTTGGCCATCTCTTTCTCTCTCCCTCACCCACCCCCCCAATGTCTATCTTAAGGGAAATAAAAATATATGTCCTCATATAACTACAATCTGCTATTTTCCCTTACCGTGACGTTTAAAATAAGAAAAGAAAATGTTGTTCTCTTCCTCTTCGCCATATCAGTTCCCTAAATTGACATACGTGTGTCCTAAATCTTTACAGCAGGGAGCCCTGCCTGTCCAGGTTATGCAATGATCACTCTCCTACTGAGTTTGAGGTGGCTTTCTATGGGGTGCTTGGTGAATGCTTAGGATGCAAGCCACAAGGTGGATGGCGAGAAGCAGAGATGCAGAGAGGAAGATGCTGATGGGACAGAGAGCCCACCCATTCCACCCCAAGCTCTGTAGTTTTCACCACTGCAGAGCAGCTCACTCCTCTACCAGACTGGTAGAGGGTATCCTGACAAAGGATTTTGTGAAAGTTTTTTCTTCCTAATCACTACTTGTAAATTCTTCTGCAGTGGATGACTTGAGTCCTAAATACTGTTTTCCCTTTGATGCGTAAGAAGCTTACACAATTCATACCAGTACTTATCAAAATCCACCCTGCCCAAACACCCTTCCTTTCTCAACAGCTCTCACTGCTCTCACAGTTGTTTGCAAGCAGGGATACTGATGGTAGAAAACACACTCTCCTAGTGGCAATTGTTTAAGAAGCATAAGGAAGGGTATTTAGGGAGACACCTTCATTACTCCCCAGACACACACAACAACTCCAATAGCATAGGAGAGCTCTATTTGGAGAGTGGTGCGGAAAAAGATTATTAGTTTGATGGAATATGGACACAATCCTTACCAAGCTATGGTATATACACAACCTGGCTCATGAAAAATACAGGGAACAAACTTTCAGGAGAAGTGAAACATGTCTCAGGAACTACTCAAACTTTTTTCATTTTAAAAAACCAAGGCTTTTAAGGCTGGAAACTTTCTGTCTCTGCTCAGTCCTTTCAGAGAATGCAGGTGTCACAACCAGCATCCATCTCAAATTCATCTCATCAAAAAGTCCGTAAATGAACACACACTCAGCCTTTTTAACTCAAGTGCAGAGAAGTGCCTTAAACTGCCAAATAATACAGACAGGAGTTGTTTCCATGTCGATAACTTGCTTCCAAAGGTTTCCATCCTCCACTTCATGCTACAGAACAAAATGCACTGGCAAGAGACAAACACCTTCAGCAGCACTTTGAAGGACAGAAGCCAAAAGGACTTCTTGCATTAAGGAGCATCTCTTGGATATCTCCAAAGGAAAAAGCAGTATTACTTATTTATTTCTGTAACTAAAATAAAGAACTTCAGAACCCTTTTTTTATATATTTGATTTGTACGTACAGAAAAAAAGCACAGAGAGGAGGGAAAAGCAGTAAGATGACTTTTTTGCATTTGGGATGACGGGTAACAAGAAGTATTCATGCTTGTGCCACTTTAAGTAACCTATAGGGCAATTCTGCCACAAAGGCACTGGAACAAACAGCCTAACTGAAGAGACTACCTGAAATAACAAGAACATAAACTGGAATTCATTCCCATATGCACCTGTTTTAAGACAAAAGCCTAAGAGCTCACACAGGAACGGCTGCTCCAGACTATACAACACCCCAGTGTAGGGGGTTCTCTTGCAAAACCAGGACTTTCAGACCAAGCTACTGTAATTCAGGTAACAGCTACATTGGAAGACTGAAGTGCACTCTCAGAAAAACCCTTTCTAATCCCAGCTCAACTGCAACACTCAAAATAATTTGCTCTTTCATTTTTATAGAAGAAAAAGATCCATTGTCTGGTTGATTGAGTCACTTGTTTCATGAAGAGGTTTAAGTCAGCAGAGGACACAAAATTGGCTTTTGAGGTACGATGACAAATGTCTCAGCCAAATTGACTTATTTTATCTTACTTAATATTCACACAAATACTATGTTTCTCATGGCATAGCTTCCAAGCACCTAGGCACCTTGTTTAAATGTTAGTACCCTTCCTAGAAGAATAAGCCAGGACTATAATGGAAACCTGCCACAACCTTGTGGCTGTCAAAACTGCTGATTTATAGACTCTATTGCTCTCCATTTGTGCTTTTGTTGGCTACAAGCAACTTGCTCCTAAAGTGCAACTGTAGCAAGAGTTAATCTGCAAAGTCACTTCCTTCAAACTGGAAAATCTATGAGCTTACATTAATGACTGATGCTACCTCGCAGAGTATGATGGAGCACAGAGTTTCCAGATGCTTGGTTAATGCTTTTCCCAACGAGGTCTGGACCAGTGCTGATTGCTCTAGCAGTAAGCTATTCAGCGAAACATTTGTCAGTGAAAAGAAAACAGGTGTGAGATTTCCTGATGTGATTTAAAAGACAGCATGTAGGATAATTTCTTCAGCAGCGCATGTGTACTGTTTTCTACAGCTGATCCATTATATATTGGTTCAGTTATTCAAACCATAATGAACTGTGGGTTGGTTTGTACATAAAGAATCTGAGATAAAAAGCAGTATGCTTGCTTCCCTTGTCCTTGTTCCTAGCAGCCTTTCAGAAGTGACCTGTACACTTTTCCTTCCGATTTTCCACGTTCTGTTTAGAAGGACTGAAGTGGCCGAGTTTTGAGCCTTGCGTGCTAACCCAGCCCTCTTTCTTTTGAAAGTCACTTCTTTGGTGTACCCAGTGCTCACATTTTTACTAGATAAAAAGTCTTTGTCCTGCAGTGTCATGGACTGCTGTCAAAAGAGCTCTGGAAAGAAGGTCTGGTAGGAAGCACTGCTGCAGAGGATGCAGGGAAGAGCAAACAGGGCAGTTTTGTTAACGGGGGATGTTTCTATCTGAGGATGTGAGAATGAGAGGAATAACAGTTAACACAGGTGTGCAGAATCTAGAGGACTTTTCCTGTGACAGCACAGGGCTTTTTCAAGGTTGATTCTGCAAATCTCAAAATTATTAATCAATGGGTTGGCTGTAAGAACAACAGGAATGGGTAGAAAGCCTCAGAACTAGCACAGGACTTAGAGAGGAGGGAGAAGCCGAAGAGGAATCATCCAAAAATGACTTTTCAAGAACTTCTGTGAATGTTAGAAGCCAACAGATTCAGGTGGGGGAATAAATTTTAGTGTTACACACCATCACAGGCAGTAAGTCTGGCTCCTTTTTGGCAGATAAATTCTGTGACCTAGGAGAAATGTCCCACCTTGCTATCTCTTCAGCACTTTTGACGTGCCTTTGGGCTTATCCCAAGTATTGTTGTACAAACTGGACCAAAAAATGCTTGGCTATAAACCTGCCAAAGATGGGTTTCAGGTTGAGAATGCATCTTAGGTAATTTATTCTAAATAATTTTCTAAAATAACTTCTAAATTGTTTCTAAATAATTTCTGAATTTATCCTAACCATGATCCTTACTCCTGTGTAGAGTGAAGCAATGCAGCTTTTTGGGTGTGAACTTATTAACCAAAGACTTCTTTAATGCATTCTCCCCAAAAGATCAAGAAATGGGTGGCAAGAGCAAGGCTGATGCCAGTATTCTTAAGCAAGTGCTACTTCTGTCATATAAAGTTATTCAGAGGCATGTGTTAAGGCCAGCTGCTACACCTCCCCCTTTATCCCTTGTTGATTTTTCCACAACATATTCTACGAATCATTTTGATTTATAAATTGCGGCAATATTTTTCCTATCTACTGTTCCAAACCCCCAAATTCTTAAACTGAAACAGGGAGGACAGTTCAAATTAGGAAACCACTGTATTCGAGGTGCTGTACAGATGATGGCTGGTTCCATGACCTCATTTTTGACACAATGGTAAGGTCCAAATTCAGAACAGATCAACATCTAAGACCTAAACCACTAATAGTGGACTTCCTTCTTCAGAGACTGAGTATCTTAGTGATGACACAGAGGCACTTGTGGAGAACAGCTGCGAACCAAGAGCAAGCACTCAGCCCATTGTTCAAACACTCTGTATGAGTCACCCATGACACGTTGTTTGCAATGATTCTCTAAATAATTACAGCAAAATATTTAAGTCTTACCAGCTATGATGAAACAACTCTACTTCTAAAACCCCTAACGCAGCAATCTTGACTACTTATGTTAGTGGACACAGAAGACAAGGAGAACATTAGAATTATGCCGTATAATAACTACTTCTTGTTTTGGTTTGGGTTTTTTTTTTGGTGCCAATTTCCTTAATATGATTTAGTGTAATATTACCACACAGAGAGGAAAGGGTATTCTTTCAAGCAAAACCGTAAGGTTCCAAGATATGTTTTTCACTCAGCATCTCTTTGACAAGTGGAATATCATTAATTAAAACAAACACAACAATTTTAGTGTGTAGGTGGTGGGCAAGAAACAGGGGTTATTTAATATCATGTAGTGGGCAGAAATTCAAAACCCATTCAGCTGCTGAACAGTGCAATGGTATAAACAAACATGAAAGTCTTATCAAAGTCATCCACTTAAAATCATACTATCTAGAAAAAGAGAGAAAAAATAGACTTAAAGGACCAAAAAAAAAAATTTCAGCACGAAAAGTCAGTACCTCCTCTTGCTTTCTTTAAATGGAAAGGTTGAGGGACATAATTAATAAAACTGCAAACCATCTAATACAGTACAGGGAAAGAAACATTCTTCATGGTGGGATCAGTGTAGACTCTTGAAGAATTGGGTCTGCTCACAAAATCTCAGACTAAGAGCCAGTGACTAAAGCCTCTGAATGCACTTTCTTTTTCCCAATTTTACTATTATTAAATCAGATACATGTTTAAGTCTTAGTCTGGTCTCCAGTGAGATCAGTTTCAGAGCACAAGCTGCTACAACAACTCGGCACAGTTTTTTCCTGAAAACAAAAATATTATTATTATTATTACTACTACTACTATTGCTATTATCATTATTGCTGTTATGATTGCTATTATTTCTATTGTATATTGAGTTTTATTGCTTTCTACAAGATCTTAAAAACCCCCGCACTTAAACATTGGACAAATGGCCAGGAAAGCTCAGACCAAATGTCAGTAGAAACCTCTGTGGAAAACACATTTCTAGTACAGCTAGCCTCTAATTACTGCCCAGGGAAATGTACAATAAAGACCTCTTTTCAATCTTTCAGCTGTTCAGACTTGTATCTTCTGCCAGTGGAAGTGTTCCTCAGTAGAGTTCAGTTTTACCACCAAAAGTTTGATTTTAAAAGCAAAATGGATTCAGGTTGCAGAAGAAATACTACTTAAATAGATATTTAAATAGATATCTCATCACCCTTCCATTCATGCCCTGACGATTTTTTTCCCTCGTTACCAAAATCGTCATACAAAAATGTTTTTCACCAGTTTTGTTTGGGAACATTTTTTGAATAGGCCTGAAGACAGTCTCTCATTTTGTGCCTACAATTTAGTGACAGCAATGCAGTTAAAGCACAATTAACTGTAGATAGACTGATAAAGTTTAGACATCTCATCATCTGATTTCTGTGTACAGCCAGGTAACCAGCTATCCAAATTCTGCAGCTTCTTACTGCATTGAATTGCAGGCACAAATATTTTGATTTTCCCAAACATTTTAGCTTTTTTCCCTCTGCTGTCTCTTTCAGTTCTTCCTTGTCTTCCTCGTCCTCCTGTATTATCAAAAATATGAGGAAAACAACAAAGTGTGGGGGGAGGGGGAAGAGAGGGAAAAAAAAAAAAAAAGGAAAGACTATATGCAATTGTTTTTTTGGCACTTGTAGATATAGACCACGCAATGGAGAAGAAAATTGTCTACCTCACAGGAGCACCTCTCATCATAAATCAGTTTTTAATTTTGCTGGTGGAATACAGCAACCAGATAAGCATTTGCTGCCTTGCCTTCCCTGGATAATGCTCTTTGAATCGGCTTGGCTATTCAAGGTGCAGTTTAGGAGTGGGAGCCCCACCTGCCTGACATCTCCCAAGACAACCCCTGACTGGGGGTGCAGTCGGGGAGAACAGAACGGCGTTCACAAAGCAGAACACACACACCCCACAGCCAAGAGCAGATCTCACAAGAGGGGGAGAAGTACAGCGTGATGAAAATGAATAATCTTTGGGTATTTTCTTCCTGGCCTGAAGTAGTTCTTGAATGTACAGTCATTTTCTTCTGGTTTGACTGCCTTTAAATACACACACACCATACTACCAGTTCGATTTTTAAGCCACTATAGGTATTAGAGGACAATTTACATGTGATTTGCATTTTTTTTCCCTGTGCCTGTGGTTTTGGTAAGTCTTCCAAACCTAATGACTGTTCTTTTGGCCAGCAACATAAATGCTGTAATCACACAATTATTGTGCTGGGAACAGTTTAATTCAGCATTTTGTTCTCAACCACAGAACAATTACTCAACAATTTTGGTTAACCATACTAGCTCACTGCCTGGAGAGGAAGTAGAATATTCACAAAATCTATTGTCTTACATAAAGGCAGTCAGTAGATTCTTATCTATTATAACTTTCCAGCATCTCTTTGCTCTTTGAGGTACTTTCACATACTCCCAGTTAATGAAAATAAATTACTAGCAGCATGTTGTATTAGCTTATTCATCTCTATCTGTTGAATGCTTTTAATTGTGCATTTGCATACTAAAGAGAAAGGTAGATTGGATGTGTCTGGGAGAGAGGTATGTAACAGAGCACTGTAAAAAGCTCTGAAAACTACTACAGTGATGTTATCCATCTACTCTATTCTAAGCATAAACCTTGGCCATTCAGGACTCATTTTTAAGTTCTGCTCTTAAGCCACCCACTTCTCTTCAATAAAAAGAATAACAACAACCACCACAACACGAGTATAAGAACATAATAAAAAAATAATAAAAGCAATCTTCTGCTCAATTGATTTACTCCTAGAACTATTTATACAGAAAGACTGTTGGCCATAAAGTACTCCCGAGATCTCTTGAAGAACCATCTGAGACAGGGAATGAAGTTTTAACCCAGAACACAGTCTCTGAGACTGGATGCTTGGTGCAATTGAGAATCAGGGGATTACTAAGGTCCACTAACACAAATCAGCAATTTTCTTTTGTGCTACCATGGGACAGCCCCAGGCTCAGTGTAACAGTGATGATGAACCTTGTGGCACTCAACATGTCACACACGACATGACAGCACTTGATACCACTGAGTTTGGACAAAGGGAAAGTGGGAAAAGCCCTTGAGTAGTTTTCAATCACTCACTGGCATGACAGGATGTGCAGATTTATGTAAAAACCCCAGTATTTTTGCCAGATGAACAGTTTTGCAAATGTTTACTCCCAGTGTGCCCTATGTGGTTTTTTGATTTTTTTTTATTATTATTATTATTATTATTTTTATTTTTTAGGCACTTAACAGGTTTTGTGTGGTAGACCTAATTCTCAATAAACTGAAATGAAGTTCTGAGACACCCGCAAGAATAGATTTAAGTTCATTAACTAAGTATCAGGATCCTCACACATTTTCTGCTCCAAATTTCAGTTCTGGAAGCATTGCATTTTACCTATGCAAATATAAATATTTCAGTAATTCCTTCTCCACTTTTGTTTTTTGCTTTGTCTTGCCAGTCACTGGGAATATTTTCGTTCAGAGTTGTAAATCTGAAAATGACAACTCTGGCAATGCTGCTGAACAAGTAAAATTAAACTAATTAAACAAAGCTGACTCAATAAACTTAGTTTGATAGTTAGAGATATCAGAAAGGAAACCATCAGTAAACATGATGAAAACATAAAGGTATATTTGATTTTTTTAAATGCCTTTAGCTTTTAAGAAGTATTCAGCTCAGAAAAGGGACGTTGTAATAATCACTAATTCTTAAGGGCAAAATTTGACCTGTAGGAACTTTGTGTTGAGTCCTTGCTCTGCTGAAGTAAAAATAAGTTGATCCCGATGATACTCTGCAGAAATAACTTAATTTAAAAAAATAACTTTAAATAAAAAAAAAAAAAGGCATCTATGGAGCAGAACATGGGCTCAAATGTCATCATCAGCAGGACACTGAGCTATGACATTTATTTTTTTGCTTCATTTATGACATGAGCAGTATGTACTGTTTTGCTTAAAGCCCAGTTTCAGCAGATGAGAAGACAGGCCTTGTCTCTCCTGAGATGTGGGAGGTACAATGTGAATTGCACTCAGGAAAGAGAAATCCCAGGCCAGTTCTTTCAATTTCTTAGGCAACTGTTAAGCTCTCACCAGGCTACTGCATTAAAAA
>VXAY01001311.1:634764-746366 GCA_013399855.1 Oxyruncus cristatus | reverse complement strand
AAAAAAAAAAAAAAAAAAAAAAAAAGAAGAGGAGAAGAAGAAAGGACTATCCCTTCTTTAATTGCTGTATGTGGGAAAGGAAGCCACAACCTTTTACAATCCCGTCACTGTGCTTCAGGCACCCGTGTGCTGAGCCTTTTGGGTGCTGCCAATGCTGCTCTGCCTCGTTTCTGGATTGCGATGACCCAGAGGCAGGAGTGAAGCATTTAGGTGTTCAGACCGGAGCAGATTCAGGGCATGCACACGAGGAGAGATACAGAAAACTCTCAGACTGCATCAGCAGGTGCTGTGTATGTTTAGATGCCCCCAAAGCTTCAGACCTCATATTTGACCTACAGATCTTAGAAGCTCTGCCTAAATGATGTCTGGACAGGACATGTGTGTGAACTCAGGAAGCACTTTTGGGACCCTCAGTTTAGATGTTCCCAAAGGCTAACTACGTCCTGTTATCAGAGAGCAAGTCTTCTTTTTTGACGTGACCCTAAGTCAGGCAGGTAAGAATTCTACAGAAAATTACCTTACCAAAAAATGCTGCAACCACATTAGAGCTCCTGGTACTGTTCTCATACTCTCCACAGGCAAGGCAATAAAAAGACAGCAGTGCTACACAACAACACGCTGCTTGTGTTATGTGCGTGGACATCATTAACAAAAACACAGTTGCATTTCTGCAGCCAAATGGTTTTGAACAAAATAATCATGGAGCTCCTTGGCACCTAAAGGAATGGTTTAGGACATAAACTGCTGGCCTACCAAGTGGCCTTGAAACCTGTTATATTTATACAAAGCACATTAGTAACACTTCGATATACCATAACAAATGCAACTACAGATACGTCTAATGTGTGGTAAAGCAAATGAAAACCTATCTAAAGTCTTTGGGTTCAACACCTTTCTCCAAAAAGAAAAGGATTATTTTAGCAGTTCAAACCTGAAATATTTCGCCAGAGAGTTTGTTCATTAAAATGTGACCCATTCTGAACACATCGTGTCCCTTTAAGACTAAAAGTCAGAGCTGTGTGCTCTGAGCCTTTTCATCAAGATGACTCATTCATTCATGGGCAGCTTGGATTGTATGGCTGGCTTATGGAGCACTCTAAATTAGTACTCACACAATGGAGAGCTTATACAATTGCAGTAGTCCATATCCAGTAAAACTGCCTTAGTGCCTTGAATAATGGGCCTTGCTAAGTCTCTAACAGTTCTATAAGAACCTCTAAACAGCTGCACACAACACATGACCTGTGCCATCTTTACAATGCCTGCTAACCATGAAAGCAAGCTTTGGGAACTATTTCCTCTGCACCCTCACCATTGGACAGCATCAATCCCTTTGCTTTTTAGAGAATAAGGGGATTTTTTCCCCCCTCCTCTTTCTTTCTTACTTTTTTTTTTTTTTCTTTTCCTTCCCAATCAGCTCTCCACTGATCATCCTTCACACTTTAGCCTCTGCCCCAGAATACTCCGGACAATAGTACTGATTCCATCTGTGCTCTCCATTAAAGCCCTCGTAATCCTCCTCCGAACAGCTGGACGCTCAGACTCCACACACAGACACTCCTTCTGTGGAACTGTTTGGCTACAATTACGCTGAGCTTGTGCTTATTTCAAGTCCCTGCCCGCAAATGCCTTCCGAAGGGTCCCCCAGGGCTGCATGGCAGAATGTCCTGACGCAACAAATTTAACAATACGTCGAGACAGACCCACACTCGGGCGAAAATGTGCTGCTAAGTCACCTCAGTGCCAAGCAGCACTTCCAAGCTATTTTTCAGACAAATGACAATATTAACGACAAGCTTCAAACTCCCACCATGTCATTAAGTAATCACGAAGAAGCATCTTCAGTTAGTTAATCGAACGGTTTCAATACCTTTATTCTAGTGTCACAAGCGCTGCAATGCCTAAGTTTTACGTAGAAGTCTCTTTTTCAAGAGATGCAGTGGCTTGTCTCCCTCGTGGAACAGCATCTGTTAAGGAGAATGATCTGACAATGTCTTGAAATGACTGAATGCTAGGGAAGGACCAGTAGAGCACACCCACAGGCTGGTCTAGCTGTGTACCTTTATTTTTCTAGGAACCTAACTTTCCTCAGATTCAACCAGTGGAGTAAGTCTCCATCACAGTTCCGTATGGTCAACAGGTATTCAGAAAAATGCACAAGAATAAGTCCAATGACATCTACAAGAAGTCTATGCTGATAATCTAACTGAAGTCAATAGTGAGTCCTACACATCTAAGTGCATCACAAGCATTACAACGCGAGTGCATGTTTGCCTGTGTCTGTATACACACACGCCTCAGCTGCGCCCATACACAACTATAAACACACACGTTTCTTCCAGTAGATGTGTGTGCACACGTCTCACACACCACACGAGCACATGAGGAATGCTGTCTATAAATCTCATTTCTGGTATTTATTTCAAAATGTAAATGTGTGTGTATGTGCACATGTACTGATATTTACACGTATATTTATACACACCGTACCCACGAAACAGATGCCCCACGCGCAGGAGTCCACACACATATGCAAAGCATGTAGGCATGTACCACAGGAGAGATGGTGATACCCAAGGGAAAATTCAAATCAGAACACAAACAGTATTTATCACATACCTCTAACAGTTTCACTTGCACAGCATCTGAAGAGGGATGAAATCATACAACCCCAAATCTCTTGAAAGCGTATTTTCTCTGCAGTCAATTGACAGACCCATGCCTCTTCTTTCCCAGCCTTTCACATAACATTACTGAGGTGCCATATTACCCACACTCAGTCCCAGGCCAGAGGGAGTTTACAGCTTCTCTGTTTTCTAATCCATGAGGGCTAAAATGAAAGTGGTTTTATAATGGACCCTACCAGAAAGATTAAGAGGGACTATTTACAAGAGTATGTAGTGACAGGACAGGGGGAATGGTTTCAAACTGAAGGAGAAGGTTTAAATTAGACATTAGGAAGAAATTATTCACTGTGAGGGTGGTGAGACACTGGAACAGGTTGCACAGAGAAGCTGTGGACGCCCCATCCCTGGAGTGTTCAAGGCCAGGTTGGATGGAGCTCTGAGCCACCTGGTCTAGTGGAAAGTGTCCCTGCCCATGGCAGGGGGCTAGAACTAGACGATCTTTAGGATTCCTTCCAACCCAGGACATTCTATAATTCTACAGTTATTAAGAGAAGTGGATGATTCACAGTTTCACAATGTGGGCCACAACATCTGCAACTCCAGACGTTAGACTCCAATCAAAACATTATTCATGGAAGAGCTATTCCGTGTAAGTTATGTAAGTTTATTTGACCCATGGCATGAAGCAGTTTAAAGGTAGGACTCAAAAATGTATCCTAATAATTCTTCTAAATCACTCCAAAACCTATTTAAATAGATTTTTAAATTAAGCTCCTTTCACGCAGTAAGTTGCATTATGAGGCAGCATAAAGGTTTTATTGCTATTAGTTGAAGATATCGAGTATAAAGTGGCAAGTAACACACCTCTCCTAAACAAGTCAATAAACCCTCCCTAGTGCATCAGTCCAGTGCATACAGATAGTCTGTCCATAGTTAAGACCAAGACTGGCTTTTTGTTGTAAACCCAAGAATTCAAAGTACATGGTTCAAAGCACAGATAAATACCTAGATTAGATACTTTTTGACAACTTCCCCCTATCTCACGAGAGGTCATTTATCCTCCAAAGTCTTTACAGGTGGTCGGCTGTCAAAGAACATACTTTCAGCTGAATTACAGGCGGTTTGGCCAAGATCCTTTTGTGATGTGGGATTTAAAAATAGGTGTTAATCATATTTTGAAAATTCTTCTATGGCTCCTTCATGGCACGTTGCTGTGTCCCAGAAACTTCAAATGAGGTTTATACAAAAGATCTTGGCAAGATCTAGCATAAAGAAAGGCATGTTTGGGAAGTAACTCTCAGGTGCATTAAGAGCATCAGAATAGTCCGTCAGGCTCCAGCAGATTTTAAGGAGTGCCAAATATCTGAGGAGGAACTAAGTTTTTCTTAAAATAAAAAAAATGTTCTCTCTCAGTTTTCCTTGAGGAAACAGCCTTAAAAATATAAATAAGTTCCTAAGAGTTCTGTCAAAGCATTTTTGCCGGATGTCTTTTCTTAATTCCTATTAAGTTATTTCTTCCCTTGTCTGTCTTAATCACCTCTGGCAGATGGTCCCCATTTCATCTGACATAGAAGCACCTGATAAAATAATCTGCAACCTTCCTCTTTTTTTGTCACACTCTCTGGTCAGATGGACAGGGATACTAACATGACCTCCAGAAATTCCCATTTACTCTCACTCCCAAGTGGACTCAATAACCAGTTGTCAAACTTTTAGTTAAGAGAAGGATGTGGAAATAAAAATTTCAATTTAGGCACACAGAAGTTATGAAGGACAAGCCAGAATGACTGTCTTTCCTCTATCTTGATTTATCTGGCTTGAAACACCATGCCTAATCCTGCAAAACTAAACTGAAGGTCAATCTAACTGCCCACACAGGCTCTCCAGGTTCCCCTTTCCTTTGTTCTTAAAACCAGGGTTCCCAGCCACTGCCCTATAAGGCTACAAGAGCTTCCCAGTACAGGTTCTTCATCCCCACTTCAGTTCCTTGCATAAAATATTAGTATTTTATTGCTAGGTGGTACAGCTATTTTGGTAACATTTGAAGTCTAACGAGGTAGAAGGTCACTGAGGTAAAAATTGAGTGATTGCCTGAGCAGTGATACCAGGCTCTCCTAACCCATGTATAAACCACAAAGTTCCAAGCCTCAGTCCAAATCTCCACAATAAAATCAGATCTGGCACTCAGGCTCAGCCTCTCATAAAAACAGGCAAAGCTCAACTCCCAAGGAAGTTGCACTGCAGTTGGAAGGGTTTGGTTGGAACCTTCTCTGAACATAACAACTAGTTTCTTTCATGTAAATACGATCTGTTTAGTAGCTACAAAACCCCAGGCTCCCTCGTTTCAAGTGAGCTGGAATATCCCCAGTCAGTCAGTCAGCTCCAGGATCACTGCTGAGGACACACGTTTAGATTTGTCCACAGTTTCTTTCCAACTGGAAACCAAATCTGACCTAGTGAACCACAGCTAGATTTACTCTACATGCTTTACTCATATAATGCAGCCACTGACTTCATCAGCTATGTGCCAGGAGCAGAACCTGGGAATTTTTCCTCTCCCACCTTTTGTCTGTCACTCATCTCCACAGCTCCAAATAACTTCGAGATGGGACAAACTCCTCCCTCCCCAAGCCCTGACCTCTGTATAATGTGGACTGGACACTATGATATAGTCACAATGGCAGTATTTTTAGTAAAGAATACTCTGATTTTTTAGCCTAAAATTTACTAGAAGTATAAATGTCTATAAAGCCCATCTATTATGGCTCAACTGAAAGTCTGTTCACTTCAGTTTTATTAAGAATTGCATTCAAACTCTTTGTTAGTAATACTAGAAATGTACTGAAGCAGAATCAAATCTAATGCTTTGAGGCTGTAAAACAGGATATTGTGGGAAACAATATTTTCATTTCAAGTAAGTATTTTCTTTCAATTTCAGGTGTCCTGCTTTTGCTCCCCTATTTTATTACCAAACTGTGCACTGAGGTATAAAAACCCAGTTCATACTGACAGTGGAAGGAAGTACACGTGTACAAAAGAGGAGAGATTTAGCCCTCCCTGTTTATGAAATAATCTTATTTTATTTATCCCTGTTTTCTTCAATACTACAACTAGCACAGAGAGAAAACCTAATGTAGGCAATGTGCACACCAAGAATGTAAGATGGCCAAATGGCAGTTTTCTGCATGCATTTTTTCTAATAAAGTTAGCTAGATCACAGCTTAAAATAAACCTTTTATTTGTGATGTCAGGGTAGCTCAAAAGTTTACAGAACACAAAGCTTTTAGCTCATGGGGAGGCAGAAAAAGGTAATTTTTTCCCAATATGGGAATTCTTACATACGGAAGATTTCAGTCTCCTGTGTCTACTGATAAAAATGAATGGCATGTCACACAGGTTCACCTTACCCTGGATAAAAATTATTTCTTTAAGAACTTCACAAAATGTCAGACCAGTTCACCAGATAGAGGAAAAGCACTTAGATGATGATGTGACACAGGACTCTTTGTCACAGTTGAAGCAGTCATTTTTTTAACATCCCATATTGTATAAACAATATTAACCAGGATCAGCCATCAACTGTCTTTGATTCCTCTGTAGATGTTCAGCCAGTATTCATAAAATTCTTCATGCAAATGAAGGACAGTATTTTATCTTTAGAAGACACCACATTTCTCTGGCTTTTATGAGAATATGCACTTTTCCAGAGTGTGAAAAAGGATCACTAGGAATTCTGGAAAGATGTAATAGACCAAATCCCATGAAATTTGCCTGGTTTAGGCTGCAAATCTGAATGATCTGATTTGCTGCACTTATGTTGAGCCCAGGACAAATCAGTGAATCCATCCATACAAAGCTCATTGATGGTTTAGGTCCTTGGACACTGAAAGCACAGAGAAACAAAATCAACAGTAAGCATCCTCAGCAGGCACCAACAAGGCCTTGGTTCTCCCACTGGAAAAATATAAGGAGTGATGTAACAGGCAAGGAGCTAGAACTGGGTGAGGGAAGGACAAAAATTAATAGCCATTTTGGTAAATGGCCTCACAGTTCAAATTACAAATCAATTTACAACCCACTTAAGAGAAAAGACCTCACTGCAAGCTCTGAGAAATAGTTACAGAAAACCAGGAGCTCGTCATAAACTTGCAATTGTCCATGAGTAACCAACTACGAGCCTGAACTCCTGAAAGACTGAATCTTGTAAAGAGAACAAGATAGGCCCATATTAAAACTTTTAATGACTTTAGTCAAAAAAAAAAAAAAAAAAAAAAAAAAAAAAAAGGGAAAAAAAAAGGTGGAACTTTGCAGCCAGCTGGCTCCATACCGAAAGCCAGGCTGCACAGCTTGAACTTAAAGCTATCTTAACATAATGAATAAGTGCCAATAATTAGCATATGTAGTGTGAACAGGTTTGCTGGCACAAGCAAGTGAAAAACTCCAAGGTAAAGTTATTATTAGGGAGTAATTAGCTCTGTGAAGTAAATGAGTGAAACAATAGCTGCCAGCACTGACAATATGGCTAACATCTGACTATGTGGAAGATAACATTGTAAAGTATTGCTCCCTGAGCTAGAATCTGTTAATAACCATATGTTAGTGTAATTAATGCAGAGTCTTTCTGACCTGTTGTCACATAAGAACAATACTTTCTTGGAAACATTCAAACAGGCAGCTCTACACTCGTGGATGGCAAAAAATAATTTGGGAAGTTGCTTACAAACACCTTTTCTTCAGCATTTCTTTAAAAAGAACTAAAAAACAGTAAATGGAGGAGGGAGGGAGGAAAAAAAAAACACACGAACCAACTTCTTTTAAGGTTGATGGCAAAGAGTTCAAACTCTGGATCAGGGCTTTCCAGACCAACTAAATGAAACCCTAAAGAATATTCTTGGATTTTAGGGGTGCTTGTAATCCATGCCCAGACCAAATTCTGTAATTTGATTATTTTTATGGAGTGGTTTAAACCCTTTATCCAAAAAAACCCTTGAACTCGAGAGTGTTCAAATCCGAGACTGGGTTCTGAATTTTTTTGGCTTGAGCCCATTTCTAAACTGAATAGATGCCTCCAGGTGTCTGACATACATCAGACATTCTGCCAAGGTCTCAATATACTGCTAGACAGGGAGGGTCTCCACTTGTCCCCCACACAGGACACTCTCACCTCCAAATGAGAGGATTCTTTGCACCGCAAAGTGCAAGATTAAAGATAGTTTCTCTTGAGGAGGTACTAAAAATCATACCCAGAACTTCTGAATTTTCATAATAAATGGCACCGATGCAATATTTTCCTCCCTTCGCATCAACAACTCAAAATGTTTCAAAGAGGTCTGGCAAATACAGTTTGTTCAACAAGCCTTACATAATTACTGTATTTTCAAGTCATCGTGCTGATGTAGTGGATCCCATAGAGTACACATATCCCATAAAATGCCCTTGTCTCTGAAGCTTTCCGATACAAAGACCTTTGTAATTTAATTTGAATATATCTCTATTCCAGTTGAACACCTCATATGCACCTCGTTCATTACAGCAGTCACACACTCATTAGCTCACTGCAACAGTTTTCTGGAGAGGGCAAAGTGTGGTCATACATCCCAAAAGAACAGCCTTTATTTCCTAAAGAAGTAGTTAAATAACTTCAAGGACCTGGCCATATTTAATTTCAATTAAAAAAAAAAAAATCCAAAATGTAATGCAAGCTTGTTAGTAGTTTCCCTTTTCCCTTTTCAGTGGGGCAGCTTAAAGAAAAAGGAAAGGTTTTTAATGCTTCAGAGGCTATTATGGCCAGGCAAAGGAGTCCTGCATGTTTGAGATCTCACACATTCATCTTCTCGCTAAACATCTGTTTAAGGCTTGTGTGATCTACCTGTCAGCACCAGTGATCCATAAAGTGTTTGAACCTCCTGTCACAAACCTCAGTGCTGGTTTGATCAGAGGCTTTGTGCACACTAATCACCCCCTTTATCTTTTCTAATGTTAGGAGGAAAAAAACCACAGCAAGGCTGTCTTCCAAACCTGACTGTAATTAATCTTTCCATGGGGGAACCTGCCTGGTTTGAAAAAGCAAGATCTGATGGGCTGCTGCTCTTTTTCTGCAAGGGCCTTATTTTTCCTACCAGGCATCTTTACACTTGAGTGGTACCCTTTACAAAATACTTTAACTACATCCCAGTGACAGTGAAACAACCTTCAAGATCATCTTATGAATGAAACTGCTGGTAACTTTGCCGAGAAAAAGAGACCAGTGAAAGGAGTTTAACAGAAGCATGTTTAAACGATTCTCTCTTTTTAACTGCATGGGAAAAAAGGGAATCAGAACGAGAACTGGTCCCTTTTTCATCTTTCTCCTAAGCTGCTCTCTTCACTAATAATCCCACTGCTACCTTTCTTTTACTCAGCTGCACACAAATGTACTGAGAGCTGCAGGAGTTCCCAAGAGGGAACAGATAACATCATGTGGGTTTTGGTTTTATTACAGCTTGCCTTTTGCCACTGTTTGCTTTCTGTGGCACAGGGGGACCGAAGGCTGTGCGTGATACAGATGACAATTTCAAAGTGCACTTTCAATGAGGCCCATACTGAATGGGAAGGGGATAGGCAAATTTAAATTTACACACACCTTTTCTGATAAGGGAAGCTTCCTTACCTGCTCGGCATCACTGAGTCCAGGCATTAGTGACACAATAAATTCCAGTGAGCAGATGGTAGGAAGCAGAGAGAAACTGATGCTGCAAGACCAAATCTGGGTACATATTTCATAGCAACCCTCAACTTAAATAAAGTCAAAAGCCTTGAACATACATGGACAGAGTGGGCAGACAGGGTTCACTTGGACAATTATCTAATCAGAAAGAAGAACTTTGGGATTTTGTGCAATAAAGTAACAAGTAATTGGTGGGATGTGACTACCATGACCCCATGGATATCCTGTATTAGCTAAGGCTCTTTAACACAAGGTTGTGCCACATAGAAACACTAACTCAGAATCCAGGTGAATTCAGAGACAAAAGTAAGTGAAGTGAATCTTTCTATTACTGTCATCATTTTTTAGTTGGACTATGAAGAAATTGAAAGGGCTCCAGAGGTCCAGCATCTGACTGTGCATGATCAAAGAGAGTCCTGAACACTTTATATCTTTTTTTTTTTTTTTAAGACAAGATACCACAAGTGTAAAACATGATAAAACAGACAGGAGTAAATGTCTACCAAGACTATTCAGGGTTCTGTGAGAAATAATTTGGGCAATATGGAGGGTCGGACCCTTCTGGAAAGGTTACTCGACACACTTCAGGTTCTTTGGAACAAAGCGCAAAGAGGGATAGCAAAAGTGAACAAACAAAACAATGAGGTGAGCATCACCAACAGAACAGATCAGAATCAGTATGAACTACGGAGAGAAAAAAATATGAGTGAAAGATCTGTGAAAAATGTTGGAGAAGTAGCACCTAACTTTATTTCATATTACGGAAAGCAAGGAGCTAATGACAAAGCTGAAGAAAGGAGCTGGGCCCAATAATATCAACAAAAGTGAAGGGATGTTGGTTTTTGGGGAATGTCCTGCCAGGGGAACAGGGAGACAATGGAAGTGGAATGAGAATAGAAAACTCAGCAATCAAGCAATGAGATTGACAAAAACACAACTGCAATTTTTAGGTAGAGGAAAAACTTGGAATTTTAGAAATGCCATATCAAAACAATCAAGAAAATTTGGAACATGAGATAGTAGACAAAAAATTCAAAATGATTTCTTGGAATATTAATCTGCTTGATAGAGACGAAGATGATGTTGCTACCAGCTAAAGGATAGAGGAGACAAGCTTTGGGTAGAGAACTAATAAGTTCATTTGAGGTTAGTGACTCTGCCCAAGATTGATGTTCCCTTGAACTAGAGATTAAGGCACTGGAATCACAACTAATTCATCACCTTTCTTATTCTTACCTGCTGGCCATGAAAAATCACCTGGTATTCCAGACTGGGGCCTTATACTGAAGCTGGACAGCTAACTGCCTATAGAGTCCATCTAAATTTGATAAAGGACACAGGTCAACACCCAGACAAACTCTGGGTCATATAAACTTTGATCACAGAGCAAGGACAGGACTAAGCTGGTATCTTATGGTGCGCAATCCAACTGGTTTAAATCTGTATTTCACTGAGTAATTAAGAGTTCAGAAGGTCTGAGATTCTATAGAGGATATAATGTGCTGTGAACAGCATGCTGGGCATGGAAAGGATTACAATAATATTAAAGAACATCTGAACCATCCTACGTATTTCATGGAAGAAAGGGAAAATATATCAATTCTTTATAATGTCATGAAAAAGCAACTATGTAACTAATGGAAGGACTTTTCCAATATTTTTCTGCCTTGTGATTTCTAACTCTCACCCCATCCCATTGTGGTATAAGCACATTGCTTGACAAAAACAGATTGCAGTCTTTGTTTACGTAGAATAACTCCTTTAGAGATCATTTAGATCTTCCAGTCGGTCACGTCTGAGGAAAGACATGGTCTTGTCTTGCTTTGCTGTAAGAATCAGGTTTCTACATCTTCACTTAAAATTACTAAGAACTCCTAACTTCACCTTCCCGGATGTATGAGAATAATGTTTATGGTCAATGATGTCTGGGAAACCAAAAACAGTTTTGGCTTTTCAGAGTTTTGTGCACGTGTGTGCACACACTGGAAGACAACAGGGTTCTCCTGCTCAGTAACCTATGAAATTCATTCTCCTGAAGTTTTTTGGCTTTGGAGGTGCACTTGCAAGTACTTATCCAAAACTCATATTCGAGTTTGTACCCATTACCCTAAAGCCTGAACGTCTAAGCAGAACTGCATGGGAGAGGTGGCTGCAACCTCGCCTGCAGAAGTACAGATATTTCGCTAAACTGGACCATATAGCAGGAGTAGTACAAAAAGAAGATGCTTTTCCTGCAGAATTCAGTGGATGAAGAAACTACAAACATTGGTCCCTCCACTGACTTTGCCTTCTTCAGATCATTCATGCCTCTTCCAGTCCTCTGTGATGAAAACACACTATGTGCAAGAAGGCATTCAGCATATCCAAGAAACACATGGACAAAACTACTGGAGTTTTATTAGGCTACAACCTAAGGAAAAACTAAGCAAACTGCACTTCATACATTTGGAAAACAATTAGAACAAAAACCATTTCTGTCCTCATGCCTTGCTGCATTGTCAGTGCTGACTTACACGTGCACACACAAAAAAAGTTTAGCATAGAGACACCGGCGCAGTTGAAAAAAAATGCATTATGTTGGTGACATGTACTTTTTGTCAGCAGCACCTGTGAATAAAACACTCACAAGTGAATTCAGAAAGGCTGGAGATT
Organism: Oxyruncus cristatus; assembly: GCA_013399855.1. NCBI lineage: Eukaryota > Metazoa > Chordata > Aves > Passeriformes > Cotingidae > Oxyruncus > Oxyruncus cristatus. The sequence continues at coordinate 734,381 of VXAY01001311.1, read as the reverse complement.
TCAGTACACATCTAAGCCTCCTCCAAAATCAAACAGGCAGTCTAAGAAGATCCCCATTTCTTTCACATATCTAGCTGCTTCTAACACCAACTGAACAAGAAATTAATTCTCATCGTGTTTTTCCTCTGAAGCCCAAGAGCACTTTCATCCCTCCTGTACTGGCTGCTAAATAAAATCAGCAGATGCTGTAAAGCAACTTAAGCGAATCCCAGAAATGCAGAGAAGTATGTTTGAGAGCACATGTATCTCAAGAAGATATCAAAGAGCAGGCAAAGGAGGTTAAAGAAAGTTATAACTTTGAACAAACACCCAGAGGCTTCTGCCTTGACCACTTGTCTTAGTGAAATTTATCCTCTCAAAACAACACTTGCCAAAGACTAAGGATTTTATTACTGCTTTTAATGAGCGCTGTAACAATTCCCTGCTTTCTAAGACTTTGTGCTTGAGATGCTCATGACTAAAAATCTTAGTCTTTCACTAAAATAAAAAAAAACAAGTTTATCAATACCACCAGTTTTTATGCCTGTTCACCACCCCTTTTTAAAACAAATCTTGAATCCTTCCATTTCCTGCACGAACTCAGTGAAATGTATTTTTACCTAAGAAAAGCTGATACCTCTAAAAGTAGCAAGACAGGCATAGGTGCCTCGTGAGAAGAGGGCTGCCTACCCTCTGAACACCTATTTCCCATGGCAGCGGGAGATTAGAAAAATGTGGAAAACAGAAACAAATGAGTTAAACAGGCAGAGCCCACTGTATTCTTTCATTCCAGAGGGGTAACAGTTACAGTTAACAGTTCTATCCGGATCTATAGCTGCCCTTTCCGATTGGTATTTTTAGCTGTAGTTGGTAGAGATGAAATTATGTCGCTCTCATAAGGAAGGATATGGTTTCTTCACTTGCAAAATAGAAAACTTTGCCTAGGACCATCAGCATTATTTCTGCACACATACTTTCTGAAACATCAGCCAGCACTACCTTTGCTAAAGGTGGTCGCTTGTCTGTCAAATATTGTGTCCCTGCCCAGACAAGCAGCACGTGGAGCAGGTAGAGAGACTGAAAAGCAGAAAGGAACAAAGCAGAAAGTATCCTGTCAACCTCAATAACCATTTCACAGGGCTAAAACAACCATTTCATTTTATTTGCCATTCAACAGCTTAACTTCAAATAGGTGTTTAATTAACTCAGAGTGGCAGTCTAAACGTTTAGCCTGAAGCTGCCTGACAAAGGAAGAAGTATCTACTGCATTTGCAGATTTAGAGCATCAGGGACGAGAAGGAACTGGAAATTGCATAATGCAGAGAATTTGTACACGCACACAAAAGTGTAAAGATGGAATCCCAACACTGCGAAGTTTCTTCTCTGCCAAAATTTCGTGCAAGTGTAAAAGGTCTAAGGAACAACGAGGGCACTTTACGGCTAAAACCTGTTTCCACAAACTAAAATTTTACTGGCTGTGAAGTAACCGATTTATTAAAAAATAGGAAAGACAAATCTAGGAAAGCACATTTCATAAAAACACAAGCACAATATGTTCAGACGAGGATGAACAGGATTAAGGATTTTTAAAACTTAATCCGAAACACTATAATATTGGTTTAAGAAAGCATAAGGGCTCACAAACGCCTAACAGAAGCTGGGCATCTTACTATGAAGATGGGAGAAACAAGGAAGGCAACATATGTCTTGCCTCCACTACTTAACATCCTATTCAGTGGCAGAGCTTTAGACGGTCCCCTCTCTTGTTTCTTAGGAGAAAAAGCCAAATTAGTAGGAAATGAACGCTCTGGCAGCTGACTAATTATTTTGAATATTTGACTTGTTACCCACCAGCCTGCAAAACAGGTATATTCCTGGCATGCAGTGATACATGGTGTCCCTTAAAATTAGATGGTCCTCAAATATTTTCTGTTAAAAGTATACTCAATGTCTTGGCGATGCAATAATCCACCTCCCTCTCTAGTTTATTACATGAAAAGATGTCACACTGTGACTGTTTTAATCAGCGAATAAACAAAGTGCCCAGCACCTGCCTTGGCTTTTATTATCATAATAATCCTGTTTTGTTTTTTAATTCTAAAACATCAGCAACTCACCCGTAGGTGAGCATGTGTTTATGCCGCCCCTACTGTTGCCTTTGTGGTTTCATTATTAGCAAGCCATTAAATGAAAAACAGGAGAAGAAGGGAGGAGAGAGGGGAAAAGCAGGCCTGAGGCACAGTCATTTGTGCCTGGAAAATACAACGAGCTGGCCTTAGGTAACCAGAGCCCTGAGACTGGCATGAAAGCAGGGTAAGTACCAGAAACTGAAAAGAAAGCAAGTCAGTGAATGAACCACTCTGAGTTGGAGCAGATCAATCCAGGACAAAAAAACCCACACGGGCAGGCATCCCACTGACATTTAGCACAGCTTAGCACAGCCAGAATGGAATAAAAACCTAACAGTGGTCAAGGTGAGGAGAGAGTTCATGCATAATGACTACTAAGTGCCTTACACTCTGATTTGTTAAGGCAGTTTTCACGGAATCAAGGGATGCTTGAAAAAGAGAGGTATGTGCTGACAAAGTCTTGGCTTTGTTACAATGAATGGATCTACAAAAATTTGAACACAGAAAATGCTAAAAATGCAAGGAAAATTGTTTTCTCACCTTGAAGAGGACAGAAATCGACCCTCATAAACTTTTTACCACTTATTCACTCACATTTTATTGATGGATCAGATCAGATTTTCCACATTAAACTCTACTGATGTGATTCAGTGAAATGGCATCAACACAAATCTGACTCTGAAAGTAACAGGGATTCTTTTCTGCATGCTTCCCTGCCTCATTCTCCCCCCCTACCACTGCAGCCTGCATTCAATTTCTTCCAGTGAAATGGGAAATTCTATAGAAAAACAGTAAAAATGGAGACAGAAGACAAAAACCTAGAAGGCCTGAATCTCTGATAACTCTGCACTTCGGTTCACATTTTGTATTATGGCCCAATGGGACACGACTGACAATCTGGGTTCTGTTCCTGGTTCTGGCAATGAGCTACAGCCTAACAATGTGCAAGCTGCTTCCCCTCTGTCCTCAATTCCCCTGGTCTGAAAAACAGGATGCTTTAAAAAGAATGAAAGAAAAAAAAAGAAAGAAAAATATTCCAAGATCCAGGCATGGTGGTGCTACGTAATATCTGGATCATACACAAATATCCGTGCAAATAGGCTGTGAAATGCAAGTAAAACTTGGTGGTTTAATGTTATTTTGTAGAGCTATAAGTAACCACAAGGGATGAAAAGGCAGAGAAGAATCACACCTGGCAGTTATGAAACAGAGGATGATGCTTCCAGATCAAAGATTCCATGCACAGGGAGTAACATTTGAATTTCAAGTCACTGGAGTATTTTGACATCTCTTTCTACTATTTAATAGGCAGTAACAACAATTTATCATAGTTCCTCTAAGATATGTAAAACAAAAATAGCCAAGCATTGTGGGAAATCTACATTGCCAGAGCTTTTTGAAATAATCTGAGTGAAGACAAATCACGAGTTCAAGAAAGTGTCCTTCATGTAAGTATTTCAGTTTCCTTCTGAAGCAGTAAGAACCTTAGAGATAAGGACCAAACTTCCTACCCTAATCTTTATTTCTAAAAAAAGGGATTGGGCAAATAGGCTCAACATCTTAAGGCCCACTTTTCCCAGGGACTGGATAGAATTAGATCTGAGTAGGTTTATCTCAATCGAACTAGGATAGTTTCTATTAAAAAAAAATAAAAATCCATATTTTAACCAGCAAAGTTTAATCCCTTCTTTTCCTGTGAAAACTCAGATAAGTTTGATTTTGCGCCTCTTGCTGTCTCTATACTCCAGGTATTATGTCATTGCACATTAGACTGTGTCAACACACCGTGACTTCGTCCCCGCTAATGCAAAACCTCAGAAAACACGGAGCCAGGAGATAATTTCAGAGCGCTTTTTTTTCTCTTTTTAATGTAACTCGGTATTTATCCTTCCATATTTCTGACATTTCCATTGAGTGATAGTCCCAAAACGAAGAAAATCAGCCTTTTGCATGCAAAGCCGTCTTAAAGCAGACTGTTGAGTAGCAATCTTTCTGGGCAGGTGAGCTTCACACATGTCTCAGGAAGCATCACTGTCTTGTGAAATCCAAGAGCAGCAATGACAGGCGTCCAAGGAAGCCTCCTCAAGTTCCCAGTTGGTGGAAAGAAGGCTTAACCTCCCACAAAAGGGCACCTCCTGAAGGAACGGGGAGATGACGTCTCAAAGAAAAAAATGGGTGTGAGGCTCTCAGAAAATGTGCCCATACTCCTAACAAGAGCTGCCTGTGGGCAAGTTTGGATGCCTGAACATAAGAAATGGTTGCTTTCAGAACGGTCTGGGGGTTTTTTAAGCAATCTATTTTTTTATTTACCTAAGTATTAAAACAGTGGTTCAGATTCCTTAAACATAAAGAAAATACAAAGAAGGAGCCGTGTGGAACTTGATGAAATTGTAATATCATGTGAGTCTTGCCTGCACCTTGGTCATTTATTTCAGCATAAAGTATCTCTAAATGCTCATGTTCTGATTTTTATGATGTTTTACACTTGTACAGGAAGAGGGAATTTCAGGCTCCTTCAATCTACATCTGATGACAAAACCAAATAAAACTTCATGAGTTTTGATTCAAATAATGTAATGAACTATGTTTATTGTGCTAGGTAACTAAACACCAGCAAAAACAGACAACACATTTTAAGAGAAAGAACCCATTTAGCATTATTAAAGTCCAATCTTCCACTGTTAACTACTGCATGCTAAAGTACATGTCAGCTGGGGGGGGGGTTAATGTTTCTAAATTAAACACCCTTCAAACACGCTTTCTGACAGTTATCTTCATATTTTCCACAGATGCTGCCACTGCCACAAAGTTAAGCACTAAAATAGATACAATGCTGGTGTCACATCCAAGCTGTGCTGATACCCCTGCCACTGTAACTGCACCAGGAGGAAAAACACACGCCACACTTTAGAGAGGATCTCGTGGCACTGCAGATGACATCTGGGAAGCTCTAACAGCTGATCAAAGCAACAGAAAGTCACCAGCAGAAGGCTGTGTCTCAGACTGAAAGCAAAGAGTCCATCCATATTTGTTCCCTTGATATGCACTCTCTCTGGTAGATCGGAATGATGCAAGTTATTCGACTTTTGCAGGCGCACAGGGCAGCCTGTACAGATGTGGAGTTCTCTGGAGGTTTTGCTTACCCTGTAAATCATTATGCCTATACCCTTAATTGTTTGGCACAGCTCCCAGGACATCCATTACACCTCCTCTGACTAATGCATATTTGTATCTGTTCACCCCTGGGGCTTCTAACCAATAAATGTCCTGGCATAAAGAGAAGGGTATGAAAATAACACATTATAGGTGAGCAATACTCCATCAGGATACCTGAGCAGTATGAGCCAAAAGAGCCACTCAAAAATGTGGTACCAGCCTCTTTTCACTGCTTGTCTGGCTGTTTTAACATCTAGAGGGTTAAGAGGATACTGTAGAGTGTGGCAGCCCCATCCTAAACAAAAACTAGAAAGAATATAATTGTACATTGGAGAAGTTGGTTAGCATGGGGTACTGATTCTGTGTACATTCTGCCTAAAACACACCTAAAACTCCTGTCACAACTGACCAGACCTCCCCAAAGTACTTCCACAACTAAGCCAGAAAAACAATGGGCCCTCAGCAGGTGAGATTGTGTGAAAGAAAAAAGCAAGGCAGGTAGAAAAACATCTGTGCTATCTACAATCCACTAGACCAAGACCTGCTTCAGTAGATGCAGAGGAAGTGCTTAGTTTCTAACCCTTGGTTCCCCCTTGAGAAAATCTGAGGAAGCTTCTCCCAGCTGTCTGACAACGGTATTTGTGGAGGCAGTAACAGCAAACACTGGAAAAAAGGCAAAGCTCTTTTTGCAGAAACAGTTTGCTCTTTCTAAACCATTCCCATGGCTGCATCCAGGCTCTGAGGGGAGTGCAGCATCGGGAGGGTAAAAAGGAACCAGTTCTGTGGCAAAAGGCAGGAGAAAAGGCAAACACACCCAAACCAAAAGAGAGACAGAGCAGCAATGACGGCAGAGGGACGGAGGGCATTTGTGCAAATACAGATTACATGTGCAATTCATTTAAAGGCAGTGGCATTTTTATCACAAAGAAGAGTTTAATCAAAGTCTCAAGAGATCTGCCATAAAGGAAGCCCTTGCCTTGCTGCCTCGGCTGTCTGAAAGAAACACCTGTTACGCACAACAAAAAAAGACAAAACAAACAATAGGTATAGAAAGGAGGCCACGGTTCAAACAATGGGAATCGGAGAAGCACAGTTTTCTCCAAATGAAGGGCTAGAATCCTATCAAATGAACAGCTGGGGAAAGCATAATTCTTTATATTTGCAGGGAAGTTGCACAGATTATATGATGGCAACAAATACAATATACGTATCTGAGCTCGGCTTCCTAGGCACCAGAAAGGACAGGAACCTCCTAAGATATCCCTAAGTGGAAGAATAAACTTACTTGAGCCCCGCTCCAGGAAAAAAGATAGCCGGCTTTCAAAAGAACACAATGGACAATTTTCCTCCCACGGGGCCTTTGCGAGAGTTTCTGCTAAGAGGATACTGAGCTCAAACAACCCTCTCGAAAGATGCAGAAAGCAAACTAGTGATTTACACAAATCCACCTAAATACATGAAGGGGACGTGAAGAACACCTAAAACAGATGTGCTTTGTTTTCAATAAGAAGTGTGAATATTATTAACATACAATACAGAATTCTATGCCAGTATTTTGATTATGATTTTAATTTCTTTATTCTGATTCTACCAAAAAGACAGGAATTCTGAACTGTGCAATAAAAAATAATGCAAAGGAAGTAGACTTAGTGACACCCTGAAACTCACGACACAGTAAGATAAAATTCTTGAAAAATACAATTTCAAATCTGCCTTTCATTTCAAATAAAGAATAAATGCAAGAAATAGAGAATAATTCTAATTCTAGTCCCTAGAATGTATCAGACCTCCAAGTCTTCACTTACCAATACAATGGCAAAGAAAATCCTGGATCTATCATGTATCTAGGGAGGTTACCCTACCCAGGGAAACCTCCTGCTGCCAGGAATATGTTCTATTGAAGAATACATGCTACATTTATAGGAGTGTCTACAGCTATAGAGACATTCACAGAATCACAGAAGCAGAAAAGAAGGAAGTTCAAAAGTTTTAATTCCTGAAAGTTTTCTAATTTTAAAGTAATTTGAGTCAATTTCTGCTTGTTTTGCATCTCCCAGTGTATGCAACAGTCTGTCTGCAACACTGGGAAATACTGTCATCATCCATGTCTTGCTCTAAATTAAGGGTTCTCTCTATTTGCCATGATTTCACATGAACTGTCAGCGGGGCTGAGGAATTCGTAAAGCTTTGAACAATTCACAACTAAGATCAGGTGTAATTTGGCAAGCATTAATAACCTGTTGTCCCCGCATGGAAAAGATCCCTGCTCCTTCCTCCTAAAATCCTTCAGAGACATTAAAAATCAATGATCAGAAAAGTAAAGTAGTCATGTTTTGTAACTGGCATCTAAAATGGGGCATTTCAAATGCATGCATGAAAATGTGCATAAGGCAGTTCACCTCTGTGTGTAAGGTGAGGATGCCATCAATCACCTGTTTCATACACACCTACTTGTTCCTGGACTACAAATTTGAACTCCACGGCTAAAGAAACCGGAACTGGTGTTTAATTTAGATGTACGCCATTCTTAAGGATGCCATGAACTTAAAACTCATCACATACGGTATATAAAGAAGCCCCTCTCACTGACACATCACAGCTCAGTCATGTGCACATGGCAAACAAGGTTTTACACGAAGTTTGCAAGATAGAAAACATATTCTTACCACACAGAGCTCTAAAACGCCACATGCTACAACAGGCTTCCATCAAATACTCAGAGCACTAAAAGACCAGTGCCTTTGAATTTTGTACCTTCAGCCTTGGGGTTTTTTTGCTAAAGCACAAAGGACGTGGCAAATAAGGAGGAAAGAACTGATTAGTGGCTACAACTGATCTGGTCCCAACCATACTGAGGGGGAAAAAAAGGGGGAGCACATTGAGGGTGCTGAAAAGAATTGACTCAAACTCCATTTCAACACAGCCAGCCCAAATTCAACAAAGGCACTCAAGCAATCAATCTGCCTTTCCAAGAAGGACAGCAATAGGAAAAAAGTCTTCTCTATCTTGATGGAGACCAAAATTGGAAAAAAAAAAACCCAAAAAACCAACAAAAACTGGAGGAAGGAAGGAAGGAGACAGGATGCAGAAAGAGAGGGGGCTTCATAGCACAGGCGCTTATCCACCACAGCCAGAGAACTGTTCTCTCCTGCTAGCCCAAGAGACCACAGCATTTCTCCTGTAACCCAACTGGCATTTAGCACTCCTGCCATGCTGACATTTCAGGGTTCAACCTGGGCTGACAATACACTCTAGGTGGTTGCTATATCAGGGTTATGTCCTTTTCTGGCCTTCAAAAACACATAGAAAAAATCAAAATAATGCTACTTTGGATGAAAAGTTCCCTCAAACATTAGGGAATGCCAGAATTAAGGCTGTCAACACAATTTTAATTTTCCCTCTTGTGAGCACAGCTTACAACTATATTTTCATGTAATTCTGCTCCCCTGGGATACCATTTTTTATTCAATACTTATGACAGAGATACAGGGGAATAATTTTAAAGATACCTATTTAACCTAATTCTGGCACTTGTAACTTTCAAACACCTTACTCTGTTATCTAACTAATGTATTTCTTTGCACACAATTTTCACAGCACACAAGAATATAGAAACCCCTTGATCATTTCTGTCCAAATCCATTTTAAATTGCTATTTTGTTGAGACTATCCAAGTTCCAACTTTAGAATAATTTGCTGAACACTATCACTATTATCTTTCAAATGAGTCAAATCTGATAAAAAAAAATCATAACAGACACATTTTAAAATTACTCACTGTGCCAAATATTTATAAACTCCAAGCACTGTGAATTAAATTTGTCCCATTTAATTATCATTATTATTCCGTTTCATATAAGTCTTCATTTTAGTTTTTATAACTTTATTAAGTTTATCTTGGAACTTAAAGTCTTTTATTTAACTTCTACATACAAGAAACTCTGACATACGCTTCTTAGCCTCTTCAAAGCATACTTTAAATCAATTTGAATAAAAATCTTAAATGGTTCCTTGAAATTATTTATCCATTACATATTTTATTCATATGTGAAAAGTGAGCTTAAATGGAGACTAAATACAAGAAAAAAAACAAAGACAGCTGGCACAAGCTCCATAACTTCCTAGTTAATCCTTCCTTAACAAAGACTTCCACATGACAACTGTACTTTTCCTCTCTTTCTCCAAATTTCTAAGTCAGGCATCACTCACATCATCCCTTCAATCACAGCCCTTCAAGGGATTATGAACTGTTTTATTTACTCTTCTTACAAACACCAAGCATAATTAACTGCCTTCCACTTTAATTTTGAAAATACAATCCAGTAGCAGATAAGCAACAGAAGGTGGGCAACAAAACCAAAACCTTTCCCCTCGGTCTCTTGCATGGTATTATCACCAACAGTGAGCTCATCTTGCCTCTAAACTATGCAGGGTAGGGCACCATCATCATCTTTTGGATGCCAGATGTCTGGAGAAAAATCCAAGGTGGTGAAGACAGTGGTGTTGATTCAGTAGGTGGAACCATACTTTTCCCTCTGAATCATTTTAAGCCATTATTCCAGCAGAGAGTTTTGAAGTACTCTGTTTTGAATGAGCCATTGAAACAGAGTCCTGACCACTTAACATGGCAAGAGATGAATCAGAAAAGCAAGTCACTGACAGTAGAGACTAAATGGTCCTCAAATTTCTCCCTCTTGACATAGGTATGGAATGCCCAATATAACCTGTATCTCAAAACCAGCCATTTTTATTAGAAAAGAAACCATTTCAGATAGACCAAGCTGGGCAGAATTAGATGCCCAGATGCAATGCTCAGAACAACAACAAAACATAATGGTACTTATACATCAACATTCCCAACGTTGTTAGAGAAAGAGGTGTAACCCTGGCAGCAGGTTTATTTTTTTTCTATAGTAGTACCAGTGGATCCAGACCAACACCATGGATCTTCTGTCACACTTCTGATTTGGGATATTGCACACTACATGCTTGTATCTCCTTGTTCTCCCATTTCACGTGAAGTTTCTCATCCCACCTCAGCTCCAAGCACGTGTGCTTGTATTTCTACCTATATGTCTATCACGTTAACCCCTGCTATGGCAGGTTGAAACATCACCACCTCCAGTGGAACAGCCCAACTCGACACTAATTGTTCCTGCCATCTTTACAGGGTCAGCACAGGAAAGTGTACCCTCAGCTCTTGCAGGTCAGGATCTCCTCATATAAATATCGTTAATAGTATCACCACCAAACATTAACCAAAAAGAGTTACATCTTCTACTCATGCTATGTATCACTAAAAAGCACAGTAACTCCTAAAAAAACCTTAAGAACCATTTTGTGACTTAAAGCCAGGCAGTCTCACACACAGTCCGCAATGTTGAAGAGGAAATAAATGAGATCCGAATTTAGCTTAAGAGATTCCTTCTCTTTGGGATCCTTCAGGATGTCATGTGCTACATAAACTAAATATTGCTTGGCCAACAGGGCTGAAAACCCCCAGTTTAAAGAAATCACCAGAATGATATGCAGTGGTGAATTTTCAAATTTTGTTTTGTTCTAGGGGGGTGAGACCCTACAATAAATGCTCTCAAATTATGCAGCTATCTGAGTCATTCTATAACCAGTGACCCTTATAATGATGTTCTCATTTTCAGAGCCAATGTGATGCCACACAGTGATTTGTCTGTTAAATTGAATCTTTGCCTCTAGATAGATAGATAGATATAAAGTTTATTTTGAAACGTCTCCTAGTGCCTCTGAGTCTGACTGATGTGAGATGTTATTTTGAACATGCCAAAGCATCTGAACGGCTCCAGTCCTTTCTTTTCAGCGTGCATTCCTTGATAAGTGGCAAAGCTTCCCACTTATCAGTCACTCAAAGTGACTGTGGCTGTCAGTTGTGTACAAAGCGCAATCAGTTTGGAAGCAGAGACACCAGCATTTTTCTTCTCAGCTTGAAGCAAACACGTTTTGACTGCTAGTCATTCAATTTTAAAGCATCTTCAATTAGGGGCGGATGAAGATATAAAGAAAACACATCCTAAACACCTCCGCCAGCCAGCAGTAAAAAATTTATTGTTATCTCCTGCTTTACCTTACTGCAGAGGCAGCAGTAGCAGCCTTTTTTTGGCTGCACAACAAAAGTGCTCATGATTACACACACTCCATACAGACAAGATCACAGCCATAAAGAGTTCATGCTCAGCATCTCCAGCCACTTAGACAAACTGCCATGGTACCTTCCTCCTGCCCCTGTGCCTCTGCTGCCCGCGGTGTGAATGAATACCTGCCCGGGCACACAAACGTGGCCGTAGCTCACGTGCACCCAGGTACCCCACGCCACGCACTCTGAACACAAACACCCACATATGCATGCTCCATAGCAAATAAAATGCCAAACAGAACCCATTAATAAGGCTGTGGAAATGCAAACAAGGAGGGGAAAGGGAGGGCCGGCAGAAAGGACGAGTTGCCGTGGGAAAGGGTGGCAGCTGCCTAAGGAGAGCTGCTCAGTACCACAGTATCAGGGAGCTGGAAGTGCAAGAAAGTGGTCAAAGTTGATGGGTGCTTCAGAGAGATGCAGAAATTGGAGAGGGGATCTGAAAACACAAAGAAAGACAGGGCCCTGAAATGTCTGCTGAGGAGAGAGAGACCAAGATGAGGCCTTGGAGCACAACGCTGCCAGCTGCGATGACTGTATTTAACTGCTGGCCTTTTTCTTACAGTCCTAGCTGCTGGATTATTTTGGGTGTTTCAGTGTTCTGTTTTTTAATAAAAATATGTTTCTGGCCCTCTCTTGTGATTCTGTGAGAGAAATGGAAAATGGGAACACTGAAAGCTCAGTAACAAAAAGTAAATTAAGGAAAGATGCTAAAATTTCAAGAAAAATGTTCAAAACATGAACTTTTTCATGAAGTTCAAAACAATCTCATAATTTTTAGAATATTTGGACTGGTAACACTGGAGAAAGCAAGTGCTGTTGCAATCATGTAGCTCAGCATAGGCAAAAAAAGCTGATTTATCTCAAACATGCCCTTGCACTTTCATTAAGTTCTAGTTGTACAACTCTTACGCAGATTGTCCCTGTTTGCACCGAGACAGTGACAGAAGTCAGTAAATTTGGATTGTATAAGAGTGTAGTAAAGGCCTGAGATCAAATGACCTGTAGAAACTTGGTCTAAGGATAATCTTTGGAGGCAAAGCCACGGTACATCGGTGCAAAATGATACTCTGCACTGAAATTAGTACAGATAAAGACCTCACCAATCTGCAATCTTTGACATAACTTAATTTTCATGTTAATAAAAGGAAGTGAAGGCCCACAGGTTACTCTACAGTCTGTGCTTCGTACCCTTCAGTCAAACACACACATTATATGCTGAAGTTGAGAGGACAGTAAGCAATTAGCTCATTCTGACTGCTAGCCTAGATTCTTCCTTTCACTCCCCCCTGTCCCTATTTCCTCCCCCAGCCTCGTCTTTTCTCCCTTTGTGTGTGTGTGTGGTTTTTTCGGTTGTTTTTTTGAATAACTTATTTCCCAGGGGCTTTTTCCTGCTCAAGGGACAGGCAAGTTATTCTGATAACTGATAGGACATCAGCTGCAGAGCTTTTGTGAGAAACAATTGTTTTGCCTCTTTGCCGGCAACCTCAGTTGTTTGGGAAGAGGTTGCAAAGTCATGGGAAAGGCTGCACTGTGACTCCTTCTAGGGCCTGTCTCACTGAATCCAGTATGCCCATGTTTATAAGTTGCAGGAAAACAGCTGCTCCTGACACATGATGAATTTGGACAAAATGTCCCCAATCCACGAGCCTGTTCGGTTTGACTGTGCAGTCACAGCTTGTCATATCCACACTGGCAAAAAAAACCAAAACAAAAAACAAACCGTCTCAGTGGACGGAGCCTCTTCTGAAAATATTTTGCAGAGAGAGGAGGAAGATACTTTCTCACAGTTTCCTGCTCAAGAAAGGTCTCATTAAACTCCCACTAATATGAATAAGAGCCTTTTCTCCAAGTTCAGTGGGAGTTGGATCAGGCCCTCACTTCAACAGCTTTATTGTCTTACCAAGGAAACCTTTTGTCCTCACCTCTCTCTGATATGCAAAGAGGACTCTAATTACCTAAAAACTAATACTGTTCTGCTGTGCAACGGCTTGCAAAGGGGTCATAGCCCCACGAAGCACTGCTCTCCTACCACTGACTTCTCAGAAAATCAGAATTCCCTGGGAAAATGGCAATATAGAAGCAACAGACATTACTAAATCTGTGACCAAGCCCTTGTGTAGTGGTTCTCTCTTTTGTATCTCGAGTGAAGGACAGTTCATCTCCAGTCCTTTAAAGCCTCCTAGAAAACTCCAGGTTATAGGCATGCCAGAAGCTGGGGACCAGCAAAGAAATTTCACAAGTCCTTGTGGCTGCACTGAGGAGACACCAACAGGGTAAAGATCAAGAATCTCCACTCTCCTTATTGTAGGCCCGAAGTATTGCAAGCATTTAGCTCACATAGTGGCCTGCTGGAATTTGCTTTCCAGTAGGAGAAGGAAAATGAAAGGATGAGACGAGATGGAAGTATAACTCCAGAGTGCAAACTTCCTGGGGCACAGAACAAATCTTCATATTTCTTTATATACAGTGAATTAGTCAGTGTCCAACCACAACAAGAGACAGAAACTGGTATTTTTTACAACGAAACAAAGAGAACACAAACAGGCCTGAACATCATTAAACCACTTCTGGATAACAAATGATTGCCCACCTGAGGAGTTCGAAAGCAAAACCAAATCTAAACAACAACAAAAATTATCACTATAGATAACTGCATGGGTAAATTACGATATCTAAAGCATTCTGGAAGCAGGTCTCTATCAGTATTTTGGAAGACTGGAATCAATCCAGAACCTCTCGGTGTTTGGAAAGTTTTGACAATAACAACTGTGTCATTTCAAAACTTTGCACGTTAATCTTAAGAAATATTTTTCTTAACTTCTGTGTAACTCAGAAACCAAATCCTTCTTTCCTCCCCAAAAATTTAGCTAGGTTTTGAAAAACAGATCTGGCTGCAAAATGGACTAACCATCCTGCAGGAAATTCCAAGTGTTCAAGATTTTATTACATTCCAAATTGGAACAACATCTTAAACCTCAGAAGGTAATGAGAATGGGAATATTCTGATTTGGGAACATATTACCACAGCCAGACCTCTCCATCTACCAACACAACTCATGGGGAAAGGGACCCAGCCAGCTGACAGCGGGTGGGAGGATGGAAATCTGGACCCAGACTCACAAAGGAAAGCCTTATTTGGAGCTGGGAGGACACTCAGTGCAGCTGAGGGATTCAGGAAAGCCAGGAAGCCTGCAGCCCAAAGGGGCACGAAGTCAGGTGGGCCATGGTGCCCACATTCCCTGCCAGACAAGGTGCTGAGGGGCTGCAAAGCTTGAGGCCATCGAGGTCACAGTGAGCTTTCTGCCTAGGAGCCAGCACACCCGCCAGGAGCCAGGCAGAAGTCACGTCCCCCCTGGCAGGTAGAGTGGGCCAGAGGCACTCTGCCCAGCTCTGCATCAGAATTTAGTCAGGATCTTCTCATTCTTCAGAGGTCCAAACTTTCTCGTAAAGAAGGTGTCCTACTAGAACATCTGTTGAATGCCTCTAGCTCTGAAGGAAAATGAAAACCCTCTACTAAAACACACAGAGTCATGAAATGGTTGCTGTCTGGCAGGAATTGCCCTTGAGTTTCAGACAGCACTTGGTTCTTGAGCTAAGTATGTCACTCAGAAAAGAAAACAAATTCATAACTTGCAGTACTGAAGTACAGAAGTACTGGCAGTATTAAACTAGAAAGTAAAACAGAACTGTGGCCCAAATGTTAGAGACACTGTAAAGCAATGTTGTTGCTTGCTGCTGCTTTGAGATCTTAGTTTTACATTATTGGCAACCTGAAGTGTTTCAAGATCTTGAGCTGGGCTCTCCAAAAAAAATTTTGACTAAAAATCAGAACAGTTTAAAAAACAGCATTTGGCCTCCGTTTTGTTTGCCTTCTAATTTTGGAACTTGTAGTGCTCATGGTTTCAGATTTTGCCTGGAAATATGAGAGCTGGAAGTTTACATTTTGAAGAAATGAAAGCTGGCATTTTTGTCATCACATGACTCCAAGAGCTGGGGCTTGAGGGAAAAACATAAAACATTGTCAGGCTTTCTACAAAATTGTGAGATTAGCAGCATCAGTTTTATCACAATTTCGGCTGCAAGGTTGACCTATTTTATCAACAGTGCCCTACTGAATATGAATTGCTTTATGAATTTTAACAACCATATTTCATTTTAAATATAGTTCAATTAAAGTGACATTCGTCACTGAGCTTCAAAGCAAACTATTCAATCATCATCCTGGGCTAGACTTTTTCTTTGAGCAAGTGCAAGGAGTGAACTGCACGACCCCTCAAAACTTCGCGTCTCAGAGACACCCTTCCAAGCAGAACACAACGCACAGCCACTGCCTGTCCTGGGGACCAGCTCAGCACCATGAGAAAGGAGCATCCAGCCTTGCAAGTTCCTTTCACCCTCTGCCCCCGTGACGTGACAGCTACAGAGCCCCAGACTTCTCCGTGTTCTAGAGCAAGGGCACCAGGAAGCAGACTGTGGCCTGACAAGAGATGAGGAGGTCAGCAGGAGAGATGTCCCGAGGCCCTGAAGGACAGAACCAGAGTCAGCCTCTAGATAGTCAGAACGTGCTGAGCCGTGCTTGGTGTTTGCATGCTCTTTCCTCAGCCTGTTCTACAGCCGCAGATCGCCACAGAGTTGTTCTGAAACACGATCTGAGATCTTTGGGGCTGCTGGTGCACGAGAGTTGACAAAACACGTGTTCCCGTTCCATTTCTGCTAAAATAACAAGACTGAGGTGTGCGGGGAAGAAGACCCCAAATACTCAGCAGGCAGAAACTGTTAAAGTGAAAACCTTTCCAGTACACACGCACAAAGGTTAATAGAACAGAAAGCAGTGTGCATGGGAGGATGCATTCCAAAGTGGCATAAAATCAGATGGCGGGAGGTTTAGTTAATGATTCAGAGAAACTCAAACCTCTTCACAAATTAGGTCTAGAGCATCCTGAAAAGTAGAAAAAAAAGATTATAAACATTTGCCAAAACACCAAATCCCATCTAGATCACATTTTAGCATTTTGAGGTCACACAGACTGTCAAATTTAATCTAATCTGCAACTTTTCTCCAGTTTAGCATTATTGTCTTCTGCATTAGTGGCACCTCCTTGCAGCTAATTCAGAAGAGATGGACTTGAAAAAGACATAATGTCAATTAGAGACTGACATGCCAGGTGTATTTTTTTCAGCTCAAGGAACTAAAACATCTTTCTTCAGCATCACAGAAGTGGTTAGTTTAACTGAGCTGTAGTAACACTCAGCATTTTCAGTCCCCTAAGGAAGAGAGAGACATTGCAGTCTCTCCCTGGTTACGTATTGTGTGCGTATCAGTGACTGTGTGATGGGGTGAGGAGAGAGGGAACTGTTTCCAAGTTAGCATGCTTAGAGAAAGTCATAAATCATGGGGTCAGGCAGGTTGTTCTTTTTTTTTAACCTTAGGGTATTATGTTTTCAATACAATATTTCAAAAGCTTTTTTTGTGTAATAATTTATCTGGAATTATGGCAACTCTTACAAGCTTAGAAAAAAATTGGCTCAAGTAAAATGATTCCTTTGTCATAAATAGGTTGTGTTCATAAGTGCAGCCTAATCATTCAATTGCACGTAAGTCAAACAGTTATCCAGACTTTACAAGAATATTTCCCTGTCAATAAATCCAATGCTATTTAAAAACTTCAGGCCAATGTGACAGGAGCCTGCTAGATTAATTAGGGCAAGGTCAGAAAAGCTGAACTCACATCTACATTCATGTCACAATTTTGTTCCACCTACCATAACCTGATTGTAAACTCGCTGACCGATTTAAACACAGGTAAGTTAGGGTGACTTCACTGTTTTCATTTGTATAAAAAGGAAGATTTTTTCAAGAATTGTTTCTTCTCTAACAGTCAAGTAATTGAGGAGAAATGTTTTGCTTTGTATTCACTGTCAACAGGGATTTTTTTTTTTATTTTAAAATGCTTTTTTCCTGTCAGTGACTTCACAGTTACTGAACTGCAACCACAGTTCATGAGACTTCAGGACCGTACACGCACGGAACTGTCCACACTGCTTGCCCAGTATAATCAAAATTTCACTACAAACAGATCATCTCTGTGGGAATGAGAGGACAGGATTGTCTCTCTGCCTGTTTAACTCTTGACCTTTATCGTCTGACCATCCAAAAGGAGGGTGCCCCAAATCTGATGGGGTTTGTGTGAAGTGGACCCTAACGGTGAAATTCTGACCTCAGCAGGGTCAATATTTCATCTGAAATCCCTTGAGACAGACCTCCAAATCATTTCTTAGGCTTGCAGCTTGTATCAGATGGTAGCTAGCTGACATTCATTTACTACTAGCATAGGTCAAACTTGGATCAGGGATCAAGAGATGAAAGGCTCTATATCTCATTATCAATAACCAGTGTTCTCCAGTACCCTAAAAACGACATACTTCATTCTTATCTACAAGGCCTTTAAACTTAAAAGGGTTGGGGTCAAATTATGTTACTTCAATTTATTTTTATTCACTGCTTATAAAACAACTTCCTCTCTCACTGCCATAGCTAAATGCTAAAAATGTAAATATTTTCCATTCCATTGTAGAGGTTCTGCTATTGTTTTTCCTTTAAAGTTTTATTAAAGATGCAGCAATAAAGAAAAATCCCTCCCACACACAAACTGAAGAAGAAAGAAAAAGTACAGAGGTCAAGGCCAAAGGAGGCCTTAGCAATCTCAAAATTATTTTCAGCAAAGCGCATTTGTATAGAAGCTGCCCTGTAACAGAGGGGTGGAAGTTGCCAAGTTTTTCATAGTTATACAAGTCCTGATACTGGACAAAATATGCTCTGAAATGACAGAGCCAGGTTTTCTTCTAGTGTGAAGCCACACAACCCCTCTGATTTTGCTTGAATTAGGTTTTCTTAGATGGGTTACAGTTATGGTTGATAATTTTAGGCAACTAATTCTGAAACACAAAAGAGAAGCTTTGGAAGGAAAATCCTGTCGTTACTGAATAAAGATAATGTAGTAACCACTTCCACAGTGACTTGCAATGCTTTATACATAACTGCATACTTTAACAGCCAGAGATTTTGCCATGATCCTAGATATCTGTAAGATGTCAAACTCCTCCTTTGCTATTCTGTGAAAACCTTCACAGGAAAACTGATTTGCATTGTTCCCAAAACAGGGGCAGGCACGTATGCACGTGGAAGAAAAGTTATGAAATACAGTCAATGGCATGAAAAGAAACTTGTGAATATATTAAGGAATAAAGAGGTTAAATAAATGTTACTGGTTATGCTGGGTTAACAACTTTTTCTACCACTGGGAATAAACCCATAGATACACAGAACCTACACCGGTGCTCTCCTGAATCTAAGCAAACTTTTGACCAGCTTCTCATTCAGACAATAATTTGCCCCAAATGTTGAAATTTTCCAGACTTCCAGCACCGGGGGCAGAGGGAAGGAGGTACACTCCATTATCGATTCCTGAGGAGAACTGCTTCAGCAAATCCTCAAAAACAGAGCTGTAGGACAACAATTCCAAACCTCCTCTTTCTGGCAACACTTTTGCCACTCCTGATGGAAGAGGATTTGGTCTTCCAAACCCTTGTTTGCATGACCAGCTCCTCTCACATCTGGTTCCTGATCCAACAGGAACTGTGTTAATCATACAAGACCTTCCAGAAACGAACCTTTTTTGATTAATGACAGGTAAAATCCTCATTTTTTTCCATAAATGAGATGTAAGCCATCTGCAGAGATTCTTAAAGAAACTACAGCAATAATGGCTGAGGGAAAGCATGGGGCCAAAGAAAGAAGAGAAGAGAGGTGACAGGGGAATGGGAGGAGACGCATCTCTGACCTGGATCTGTTGCTGAAGAAGGTTAATTTTGTGTTGCTGCTGCAGGAGCTGCTGCTGTTGTCTTGCAATCTGTGGAGAAATTGCAGAGAGGAAACATGAGATATGTATCACCATTCCTGGAGTCGGTCCACAGGAAAATTCCACCCTGCTTGGTTCTTTAAACCTCTCTACTAAGCTAAGAAACATTCAAGTACAGCCTGGACTGCTGCTGAAGCAAGGGGCATATGTTCGGGAGCAATTCATAGCTAGTGTGAAAGGGAATCCTATGGAAAATGTTGTGCTGGATATCAAGAGAAGGGCTGATGCAAAAAACTGTCTGAAATGGCAGTGACAAAATTCACCAGGAGGACGAACACTATTGGCAGAGAAACTGGAAAATAGCAGGAGAAGGCAGAAAAGGCCAAAAAAATTATGATGGGCCATAATATTCTTCTGTTTGGCACCACTTGTTCAAAAATTTTTTAAAAAATGGAAATCTGACACCCTGGAGGAAGGTATATTAGTGCATGTAATTTTTTGATGCAGAAACAGGCACAAAGAGACTGGAACTGAGTTTGGGAAAATCACTGACTCTTCTATGTGTGTACCAACTGCAAGGAACTAAGTGGGCAGTGCAAGGCCATACAGCTCAACACTGAAACTGGTTTATAGAAGGTGATGGAGTTGTCCTAAGTCTCCTCTCAAAGCCATGAGCATTTTCCATCAGGACTTCCACTCCCCCTCTCTGTTGACTAAGTGATTAGGAATCCTACTGTAGACACATTTTATACACAGTGAAGGAAAAAGCAGACAGTAACAGAACCAAACTGGAGTTCTAAAGGCTGAACGGAGATAAACCATTATATACTTCAAATTTAAAAAGCAAATTTAAAAACTTTCATCGGAGTCATCACAAAAGCTCTGCTCTCATGAACAGCTCGTGCAGCAGTCCAAACATTAGAAGGAGCACTGCTCTTCCCCTGTAGTATGTGTACACACATCATGGTCAGTTGGGAACTTATACATACTTAATGGGAGGAACTTTGTGCATTCTTCCCCTTAGGTATTTTCTTTCACTTCTATTATTAGACTATTAGCATAAGAAACACTCACTCATAGTTAACTCCACATCTAAAAGATTAAATAAATGTTCCCCTTCTAGAGCTTTTCTTTAAGCAAACCAAAATAATTTTTATGAATACTTTTTTTTTTCAAAGTTTGGTTATTTTAATTTCTGTATAATACAGAAGTATACACCATTTCTTCAATTAAAATAAATCCTACTTATCCTAACAATAACACTGCAGGATTTCTTACTGCCTTTTCCATTCTCTCCATTCTCTTTTTCACTTTCAAATCATTCAGCTTTCCTGTGGCAGTAGTGATTTTAAATGGTAGGGCAAAGGAAATCGCTCCTTTGGGATGTCCCCTAGTGAAGGAATCTTGCCAATCACTCACACCTTCATCTACCTTTACCATGTAAACAACAGCATGATATAAATTCTCTGGTTTAATAGGTAAGTCACTTCTGCTCTCCCTACATGGGATTTCAGGCATGAGGCCAAAATACACATTGTTTAAGATAAAGTTTTTAAATTATTAAAAATTGGGACAACCAAGGCTTAAATGTCTGAAGGTATCAGCAGTGGTTTAGAACCTTAAGACTTCCGTGGTACAGTACCACACTGAAGCATGACAACTGTGACAGATTCCAAAGAATTCTGTGAGTTTCATAAAATTAACGTAATTGCAATTCTATGATATAAACTCGAATTTTATTCCTGGCTGTAATAAATGGTCCAGCAGACCAAAATACGTTCAGATAAGAAGTATCAATATGGACTGCTGAAAAAATTTTAAACTAGATGTCTAAACATTCTTTGCTCCTTTTCAGGTACAGAAATGGACATTCGTTTCTGTTCAACCTGCTAGAAAAGTTATGTTCTTGTCTAAAATGTCCTATGTCCATGTATGCACACTGGAACTACTCACATGTGCAAATGTGTTTGCATTTTCAGGAAAGGGCACATTTGCAAGAGCTGAAAATCAAGCCTCTGAAGTGCAGAAGAAAAAAAGTCACAGTTGTTCACTGACTTTATATTCTTCTCTGCTTCTTTCCACAGTTGGCAAAACCAACCTTTTCATTTCTCATGTTACAATCCAAGTGCTGCACTTTGTTCCTTTTATGCCTATTCAGTACTACTGAATTCAAGCAGGACTGGAAGATTATTCAGGAGGACTGAATTTACCTGCTTGTTTACACTTAGTTATAAAAAAAAAAAAAAAAAAAAAAAAAACCAACCAAAAAAACCCCCCAACAAACCGAACAAACCAGTACTAGAAGAAAATACCTCCAAAATGGAAGGTGAGTAAGGCGTGGAAGGTTTATACAACATAGGGCATCGCTTTATGTATTTCAAATTAAATCATTCTTTCGCTATTGTTCAAACTTTTTCACCTAGGAAAACAAGTGGAGAAAAAATTTTTGGGCGTAGAGCAAATTTAGAGTATGATGCCTAGAAGATAAACTACTGGAAAGTCCTCCAAGGAAATTATTTAAGCTGAAAGCCACTATAATAATCACTCACCTGTTCCTGTTGCTGCTTAGCCAGCTCCATTTGCTGGCGTTGTTTCTCGATCTGTGATGCAGCCAGCTTCTTCTGTTCATCATGAGCTGCTAGCAGCTGTTCTCGCAAACTGGTCAGCTGATTGATCATACCCATGAGCTGCCTTTCTTTCTCAGCGAGGCTTTCTGGAGTCCCTGGGCATCATATGGTGGGGGGAAAACAAAAAAAAACAAAAAAAACAAAAGGGTAGAAAAGAAGAGAGGAAATTTAGAGCCAGCCAGGTTTTTATTTTGCAGCTTTACTGTGAGCAAAGTTTTAGCAGAACAAAAGAGCAGCAGCATATTGCAATATACTGCACACCAAGACCTGTTCCTCTACAGGAAAATGAGCAACGGAGGATAATTCTGCACACAGGCTCTGATCTGGTGTCCCCCTTCAATGTTTCCTTGTCCTTTCATCTATTTTTTCCATTGCCTTTTTATCGGATTAATAAGGGGAAAAAAAACACTGCCTGTTTTGAAAGAGTTTCAAGTTTTAAACACTGTTTACATTTCCTGCGGATCAAAATCAGCACTTGCAGTTTTGAAAGACAATTATATTTTTGCCAGAAACTTACGACAAAGATACAGCTTCTGTAGGTGTCAAAGCACTGATGTAAGGTGTGTATTAACACCCCTCTGTAACCAAGGAAAAGGAGAGAAGTCTCCTGGGTGCTGGGTACCTCTTGAGGCTCCCCACGGCCTTCTCACTGCTACCAGTGCACAACAGCTGTCAGGATGCTGTTATATCATCTACAGCTGCCCTGATCAGGATGAAATGATATAGTATTTAAATTGCCTGTAACTACTATCACTGTTACTGCCACCAATGTGTATTTTTAAAGGAAAAAGTCTTTAGGAACTTTCAGGAAAAAGACTGAAAACCCGAGTCAAGCGCGAGTGGCCATCGCTCTCATTTCTACTGTCATCAGATGTTTTTTCATAGGAGAGTTCAGCAGACACAGACGAGGAACCCACTACCTCACTTTCATAACCATTTTGTAAAAATGCTTCTTCTACCCAGAAGGACAGCGGTTATAAGGCAAGGGAAGAAAAAAATTCCAAGAAAATCAAAAGCTATGAATCATACACTACAAAAAAAAAAAAAAAAAGGCTCTATTAATATATGCAGGATCATCTGACTTTGAATTTAAAAGACCTGAAAATATGTGTAGCAGCTAATCCACAGATATCCCCAATACCACCACACCCTCTCACATGAGTCAGATCCTATGAAACCCTTTCTAAAAAACCTTTAGGAAAGGATTAAGGCTATCAGTGTCAATGCCTCCTCTGAAAATAGCCTGCTTTAGGGACAACCCTGCCACGCAAACCTCTCTCAAACACAGGAAGCATTCTTCTGCCAATGTCACCAGTGCTCTCCAAGTGAAAAAAAAAAAAAAGAGAAAAATTGGCGACTATACTAAACATGTTCCTAGCCAACTATCAGTCAGACACGGAAAAGAGCTACTGGTAATAGCTCATTTAGTCTACCCCCCTGCCAGTACAGGAATGTTCCCTACAACGTATTTACTACAGCTTTCTAGATTGGATTGAAATGTCTGAAATGGTGAATCATCCAATGCTTGCTTTGGAAGACTGTACCACAGCCTTAGAGGTGTCACTGGGAGGGCTCTTTGCTTGATATTTAGCTTAATTTACTTTCACGTAATTTCAACCCTGCGCTTCCAAGCAATATCCCATTTGCTATGTTAGCCAGGTCCAACCCCTTAAATACATTTGTAGGCAGTCATACAGAAGTGGAAAACCAAAAAGAATCAACATTTTCATATAAAGGAAATGCAACTAAATTAATTTTTTATTAAGATGCTAGAAATTTCTGTAAAAATATTCTCACCACATAACAAAGAACTACTGAAGAATATTCTCAGATACAGTCTCCAAAAAAACTGTGGTACAAGCTGGAAACTTGAGAAACACACTGAAACAGAAACCATAGGACTTTAAACCTGCTCTGTTAAAAGCTGTGAGAAAGAATGGAAGCCAGTGCTAAAACACTAACACTGCTGAAGAAAACACTTCTATGATTTTTATTTCCAACACTGGAGACAGAAAACTGCTACAAGTAATGCATTTGCCACCTGGCCATGGAATTAATCAGAAATTTCTATTGCCACTCTTCCATCCTTTATTTCTTTTTCCCTAGGAAAAAAGGTACAGTGTTTCCAAGTGGAATAGAAGAATTATTCTAGAAGGCAGTCCCTGCCTTGTCCTGTCCACGGCTAGCATGTGGGTTTACTCTAAAGAAAACGATTAGTACACTGATACTGCCGGTATAACTGGAACACCTGAAAACTAAGTATTTATTTCCTTATTCAGCCGATACTTTATTCCAAACTTTTACTGAGGGGTGGGTGAGTGCATGAGAGAGAGAGGGGAAGAAGGATCTAGAGAGAGAAGGAACACAAGATTGGCTCAGTCCTCCTGTCAGGGTAAGCAGAAAGAAATCACTGTCAAATAAACTGTTCAACAAATACACTGACACACATCAAAGATCTTCAGCCAGTATTGGTTCATCCGTGTATTTTGAGCTCCTACAGTAGCTTTCAGTTGGGAATCAAAAAGCACTTTGTAAAGTTAAATTAATCCCCACCACACCTCTGAAAGGGGGAAAAAATGTTTCCATGTGTGCAAACTGACAGACAAAGGGGTCACAGAGTTAGTAACCAACAGAGGCAGAAAAAAGCCACGGTGATATCCAGCCCTGTGCGTCAAGGCTCCGCCTGAGCTTCCCGAGAGGGAGCAGAACACTCCGGGGGCCACTGCCTTGACCATGGCACTGAACATGGCACAGCCACGAGGCCATCCACCTACTGCACTGCTTTGCTAATCCCACTAACCTACAGAGCAGCAAAAAAACTTCTTGCCCCTGAAAAAATGCAGCTTTATTGAATTGCAAGAATAAGAAGAAAGCCCGGACGAAGTACTGCATCCAGTTCTGGGATCCTCAGCACAGGAAAGACATGGAACTGTTGGAAGAGGGACAGAGGAGGCCATGAAGATGATCAGGGGGCTGGAGTGCTGCTCTTATGAGGAAACATTGAGAGAGTTGGAGCTGTTCAGCCTGGAGAAGGCTCCAGGGACACCTAATAGCCTTCCAGTACCTAAAGGGGGCTTATAAAGATGGGGACGAACTTTTTAGCAGGGCCTGTTGCAACAGGCCAAAGGGTAATGGTTTTAAATTAAAAGAGGGTCAATTTAGATTAGATATAAGGAAGAAATTTTTTACAATGAGGGTGGTGAAACACTGGAACAGACTGCCCAAAGAGGTGGTGGATGTCCGATCCCTGGAAATGTTCACGGTTGGGTTGGACAGGGCTTTGAACAACCCGGTCTAATGAAACGTGTCCCTGCTCAAAGCAGGGCATTTGGACTTGCTGACCCCTAAAGGTCACTTCCAACCCAAACTATGATTCTATGAACTCAGAGCAAGCAGCCAGTGCAATGAAGTGCCAATGCAGACACAGGCACATTGCAGCCGTGCAGCTGGTGACAAATCCACCCACTCAGTCTCTTCATTATTACTCAGTTTTAAAAGAAAATCTGAGATGCCCAAAGGAGATGCTTTATGTACTAGCTCAGTAAGTACAATGCATAATTCCTTTGGTTTATAGACTGGAGTGGAAGTAGTCTGACAAGAGGCAGACCTCTTGCATTATATTTCTTGGGCAATTTCAGTTTGCTAATAAACCAAAAGGGAAAATTTATCAGCATCAACTTTTTAAAAAAAATCTCCTGCTGGAGAAATATTTCTGGAAAACATGGCTTAGTAGGTACTTTATTTTCATGTGATTAAGCCATCCTTCCAGTAACTGGAATAGTACTTAATGATAATTTCAATTCTTTAAGGTAATAATTCCTTGCAAAATAAGTACTTGGAAAGCCATACTCTCAAGTGACCTGCACAAAACCAGAGGTAAGAGAGATCAGATGTGTGGGTCTACTGGGAGATGTTGAGTTTTGGGGTACATTTCCCTGTGCCTTACCCACGCATCGATATAAGCCCCACTGACAATGAATCACAGAGAGTTTGGAGGTTTGTTGCAGATAACTGATGGCCTATAAAAGCGTGAAAATGAAAAAGAAGTACTTGAATTAGACTGTAATAATAGCGAAGTGTTTGTGTTTAGTTTAAGTTTGGTAATTTTTATGTTACTCCTATTACCTAGAACATTTTTTCTATAATTACTTCCACGGAAATGGCCAACAGGTGCCACTGCCACTGAGCATTTATGAGTGGCAGTGTTTGTGTAACATATGAAGGCCAAAGGATGTTCCCTGTTATTTATTAAATGGTGAGGTGAGGGCATGAGTGGAGTCACCACATAAGTACAGTCAGTGATAGGAATTTTTCCTGCTGCATTAAAATGCACTGCATTTAACAGAGTTAAGAGTGAAAGTTGCCATTTTTATATCCTTTTCTAGGTGCTGTAGATTGCAGGCAAGCAAGGATGGTGGACTTCTGTCCTATCCTCACTATTTTTTATCTGTTAACCTGCAGGAGATCTAAACCTGTATCATGGTGTGAAGTGTCTTGGCAGCTATGGGATTTCCATTTTAAGAATTCTGTAGCTTACAGGGCAAAACATGTCAGTATTTTAAGTAACAAAACCAAAGTTTCTTAAATTATGCTACTTAGGAATTAATGAACTATCCCCATGGCTGCTAACACTGCTAGAGCTTGGAAGGTGGTGCAAACCCCGGCCCCAGCAGCTACCTTCGGTCACTTCATTACTAAACTCACTTGGAGCTGCTCCAAGCAGCACAGAGTTGGGAATGGTTCTGGAGCTGGCCTGGACTCTACATGCACTATCCATACAGCTGCAGTGCTCTCACTCCAGCCATCCAGCGTGGCTGGGAGGAAAACAAAACTAAACAAGTGTCCATTATTGCAGTGTACAACTTGACAGCGAGCTAGACCACTTCACACAGGTATTGAGTGAGGAGTAAAAGGAGAGTGGCTTACATCAATGACTGCCTCAAAAATTACTCTTAATTACCGTCTGATCCACAACAAATAGATGTTGCGCATTTTATGTTTAACAAAGCTTTTAACCACCAGGCCACCTGCCTTTCAGGAGATTGCTGTAGGTGCTCATACTGTTCTCTCTGTACTCTATCACTGCCATGGTAAAACGTGGATTTTTTACAACTGATCAAAACAACTCAGGCAAGAGAGCATCAAAGTATACACTGTAGGCTGATACAGTGAAAGGCCTGAGAAAAGATGCTTTCCAGATGCGTCAGATTATTCTCTACCACCACG
Source organism: Oxyruncus cristatus (assembly GCA_013399855.1). Taxonomy (NCBI): domain Eukaryota; kingdom Metazoa; phylum Chordata; class Aves; order Passeriformes; family Cotingidae; genus Oxyruncus; species Oxyruncus cristatus. The sequence continues at coordinate 707,239 of VXAY01001311.1, read as the reverse complement.
AAGAGATATTCGGAAAGAAAAAAAAAAACATGTTTGTGGATGCAACACCCAGAGCAGATGGCAAAAAAAGAAGACTCAAATTAGTGGCATTCTGTATCGCCAAACCTAAACTTCATCTCAGATCAACACTACCCATAATAGTGTTTAAGTAGTAAAAGAAATTTACTCAAATGTGAAATAAACTATTACACATTCTTAGTTCTGATTCACAGTCTCAGACTGGCAGTGACAGTAACATTTTAATAAACATTAGAATGAAGACACCAATATGACCAAATGACACACTTAAAGTGAGAAAACGAACAGGAGAAACCTTGGCATAACCACCCAAAACAGAACCAAAGCAAAAAAAAAAAAGGCAGAGAAACCGCTTTTGCAATCAAAACAGTAAATACTTTATTATAATTTATTAGACAGAATGAGAATGTAAATGAGAAATTAGGAAAGCCAATATTTTCTTTAACAGACATTTTAGGCTTTTGCTGCAAATGCTCAAGCGAGGAGAGCGTTTGCTTGCAGCCAGCCCACGGATCCGCCTGCAGCCGCGCGGCACCCAAGCGTCTTCCGCGAGGGCAGAGCCGTGGCAAGGCTCTCCTCAATCCCCCTGACACGTCCCCATTAAATGCCAGGAATGGCATCAGTCAGGGGTGCTCGCGTGCACACCCATACAGACAGTGAAATTTATCCACCAAGTCAGTTTACTATCACAGCAACCACGTAAATCGCTTTTGAACTGTCAGCATCTGCCTTTCAAAGCAAAATCAAAGAAAACAATGTGCAAGTACAAAGCCTGGGAGACACAATAATATTGTATTATGTTCATATCATTAACTGTGGTTACAAAAGAAAAAAAAAAATCCTCCTGTATCCACAAAGCTTTGTAGGTTAAAAAAAACCCAAAAAAAACCCCATTAAATGGAAATAAGAATATTTTGAAGTACTCTGAATAATGTTTAGATGTATAATAATAATTAGAGCACGCAATATAGAGCATTTTTTAATTTCAAAGCATTATCTAATTGATCTTCTTAAAAACTGCGTGCAGGTAGACAGGTAATGGTATGCATTACTTTTTTCAAGAGCAAACTGAGGCATGAAGTTTTTAGTAACTTGCCTGAAGTCATTCTTAACTTTATGTGGTGTAAGAGGTTTTATTGCTGGCCTCGCTCAAGTCACCAGCAGAACTATTTCAGTAAGGCCAAGAATTTCCCCACTGACTTTAAGAGGGATACATGTTAAATAGATAATTAAGTCTGTGCTTGACCCAGTTGGATACCAGGTAGGGTTCCAGCCAGAGGGACCCTTAGGAATGAACCAATTACTGATGTCATCCAACTTACCAAGCAACAGAACCATGCCACAGCACAGCTTCCTTAACTTTACTCTGATGTAACAACAGTGTGACAAGGACTTAGCAATCACCCATAGATGAGCTAAAAACTGAGTCACTTCCAAGTATTTCCTGCAGTGGTGTGTTTTTTTCAGTATGTTTTTTAAGCCAGGGAATGCTACAGTTTTGATACTGAAATTAAGGAGGTTTTTCAAACTGAACAACCTATTAACTAAGCTGTCCTCAGAAGAATTAAACTCCTACTAGCTCTAACTGTATTAAATCCAAGGAATAAATAAAATTATCAGCAGTCCGTAAAATAAGTATCTTTTGTCGAGGGTTTTCTTTCAGTATCTTTTCTTCAGAGTATCCTTCTCACCCCACGGTCAACTACCTTTTTCCCCACTCCCCACCCCACTTTTAACCTTGCCCCATCAGCAATCCAAACCCAACATTACTCTGCTCAGTAAGGAAACCAGGGAAGTAAAATAAACAGGTCACCTAGTCTTCTCCTACTTTACAGCAAACTAATCTTTATCATGCTCTCCCTAAAAAAAAAATTAATCTATTTATAACATACCCTCAAAGAGGAGCACCCTGCCCTCGCTACACGGGCGGCTCACGTCACTTGGAGTGGAATACGTGAGGCAATGGGGAGCCGATGTTACGAGCCTTCAGGAAACACAGTCTGATAAACAGATCTGAAGGGGCTCAGGTAAGTTCAGAATTTAAACTCTTCTTTCCTCTGCCTTTGAACAGAAATGTCAGATGTTTATGACCAAGCAATGAGTATATACTTTAAATTATGTTCTTGCTGGTACGTACTGGTGGGTGGATGTGGGTCTGTGCCTGTGCACATGTGCAAACTCCCTTGCTGCTTCCCTAATCAATACTTCGGAGAGTGTTTTTGTTATGGACTGGCACACAGCTTTTCAGGCCAGTAAATCCCGGAGCTGTAAGGACATAAACATCTGAAATCTGGCGTTTTTCATTAAGTACTTAAGCCAACTTTTGCTACACAATGACTGCCATCACTCACAACTACCCACCCTGCTAAATTAAATTATGTCATCCGATTGATATGGGAAGTCAGCATAACAAAAGAAAACTTTTTGACTGCTCTTTACTTGGCAAGCCACAGCCACCCGAAAAAGGAACAGGGAAAGAAAAAGCGCACAATTCAAACTGATTTGTCTGTACCTACAGGTTTATGTAATGAATCTTCTCTGTTTGACAAGAAAAAAATCCCTTTTAGAACAGCAAGCTAGGAGGAAGTTATTTATTTCAGCAGACGGGCAGTCTTAATCTTTTATGTTTGAGTGGAAGACTGCAGAATGAATAAAAACAAATTATGAACAATTACCATCTTTTGCCATTACCAGCCTCAAGAACTCAATACTCTGTGGGGACAAAAAGCTTAGCCGTCTGCTCTATAACAAACCAGCGCATTTACTATTTCGCAACGCTGGAAAGAAGCTGTCACTGAGTATTCTTTATTTGCTGTCAGAAAGAAGTTTTGGTACAGTAGACCACAAACAAAGCTTGGTATTCAACCAGGTTAGTAACTTATTGTCAAGGTTACAAAAGGAATAGACAACATTTGTGTTGAGGCTATTTTTCTCAGAGGTTATTCATTGTTTTACTGTCTAGACAACGAGCTAGAACTAGGTTAGAGAAATAGCATTTGCTGCTGGAATTTCATGCAGCAGCAGGAAAAAGAGTAAAAAGTGTGTGTGTATTTGCTTTGTTTTGACAAACTGGTAGTTGTAGCTTGGCAACATTCAGCTCTATCAGCACATCTTTCAGGTAATTTTAGTACAATGAAGCACCAAGTGAACAACCCTCTGAATGATTTGTAAATATAGTGGTTTGCCCCCCATATGTTCAAACAAAATAAAGTCATTGCCTTTTGCTACCTTAATTAGTTCAGTTTTATTCTACTTTCTCTATCAATAATCACTTCTTAAAAATAAAAGTTGTATTTGACTTAATTAGAACTGACTTTTTCTGGTCCAATTAAGTATCTTTATGTACAAAAACATAAATCTAGAGCAGCCTGAACTTGCTTCTTCGCCACAAATTCTTTTTATTATTTTTTTTTTTTTTTCATTTTAGATTCTTTAAAAAAGATTCCTCCAACCTTCTTTCCACAGATACCCCATTTTAGGGTCAAATAAGAGCAGCTCCATCCAGTCACAATCTCCATCTCGGGCTTTCATTTGGCCTGAAAGAAGTTCTGCGTTGGTGTGGCTCAGTTGGCACTGGCTACTTCTCTGCAGCCTGAGAGTATCATATTGCACTGTGATCAACCTCCACTATTTCAGCAGCTGCCAAATTTCCTCTCAAAACTTAGGATTCCCTGTGTGCCATTGGGCAGATTTCCCCCACATCCCAGTACTTCTGAAATATTAACAAAGCACTAAAGCTCACTGTTGGCTATTTGCTACTATTAAGCCCATCAAAAAAAATTAACACAGAGAAGAAGATACTAAGTAGGTTGCAATAAATACCGAATTTATCACAATTAAAAGCCGACAACCCGACACATCTTCCCTCCCTCATTAATGACTCTCTCACTGTCCTTCTCTCCCCACTCCATATACAACACTACCCACAAAAAATAATTTTAAAATATCCACATCTGACACAAGTTTACAAACCTTTCTGAACCATCAATTTGCAAATGCAAAACTCACACAGCTCTGTGAAAGTGTGCAGCTTTCACACATCTCCTGGGGATCTGTGCTGCATTAGTCAAAGGTTTAAACCCAGTGTATTCCCCACGAATAATCTTTTTCCCCTTCCCCCTCCTGCCTCCTGTCCACATCTAAATGCAGAATCCCCAGCTTCCTTGTCTCCAGTTTACAGATTATGTGATCCAAAGTGTCACTCACTGGATTACTGCACATAACCTGAGCACTACCCGAAGCTTACTTGTCTTCAACTTGTCCAGCATTACTTAAATGGAATTATCCGTCACAATCCATATACCGAATCTGCATAGCCCACTTATCTCAAGATTCTGTGTGTCACCTACCAGATTATCCGTTTTAATCCATACATTGAATCTACATAACATATGTCTTTAATTCATGGGCTCTGATGAGCTATAGTATCGCTGAATGGATTATTTCTCTTTATCCATTATTGGCAGTCCTAAGACCGTTCACTGCGTACTCTCTCATGCCCCATCTTCTGAACACATACGCAAAATCAGAGTCTTCAGCAAACACAGCTCTATCACACATCAAACACAGCCCGATATAATACCTACACTGACACTTCATGTAACTTGGAACACGGTTTCTCGCACAAAACAAATGCCTCTGCTATCGTGAACTAAAGATTAGGATTGGTAGGCTAATCTTGCTTTCAATTACACTCATAAATCTGTGGTTACTCCAGCACAGCCTTTGGAGTCACCTAGATTTAAGTGGATACAATGAAGAAAGAGCTGAGTTTAACCTAATGACCACCCCTTTCACAATAAGTGTAGAGAACACTTCACCTGAGTTGTTTACGAACTAACCTGTACAATAGAAAAGGGTTTTCAAACAACAACAACAACAAAATCATGTTCAGGCTTGCCCGGTCTTTCTTGAGAGATTCAGGTGCAATCATTGTTAACAATGCCTTCCCTTCAAGAGAAAACCAACTCAGAAAGACTGGAAACAAAAGTCTATTTAGCCTTTTGTTCTACATACCTATTCAAAATTAGCTAAGTGGAGAACATATAAAATATGCATTCTTATTTCTTGACAACTCCCAATAAACCAGAGATGGACAAGATTAGCAGGAAGGCTTTGTGCACACTGGGGAAGTTTTAAAAATTAAGTGTTCTCATCATGGCTAAAGCTGCCTCACTCGCACCAGCGTTTGCAAGGCTGTGAACCTCGTGATGCACCTGAGGGGCCAGCACTGTTTCTTGAGACCTGCTCAGAGGAGACCCAACACAAGTGGAAGAGAAGCGTCCTGTTAATTTCCTATATATAGGGATGGGCACTGACAAGATTGCGGAAATGTATTTTTTATACCTTTCCCTATTGACAGTCTACCCCACGTGCTGCATCTGCTGCAGCTGGTTAACACTGCTTTGGAGGACAGCAGCCACTTTCACCCTGCAAGGCACAGCTATCAGGCTGCTACACTGACAGCAGAAAGGGGGTATAATTTTCCTTCCTGTAGATGATCGGTTTGAGACCCAAAGATCTCTCTGCTCCACTGAATCCAATAAACTGCATTATCCATGAATAATCCAGAGGCCTTTTGAGCCCTGTTTTTGAATATGATGGATATAAGTAAGTTTCAACAGGCTTTATCCAATTCAATATACAGTTCTACAGCTTTACTTTAAAATACTTTGATTTAACGGCATGTTTTGTGGGTTTTACTACAGAGCGACTTCCTTTGAGCAGAGTAAAAATCCCAGGGATTTCAAGGCAGAATTTCTTAAGAAATTTTTAATGCCAAACTTGTATTATTTATTTAGCCCCAGACTATCTCTCTGAACAAACAGAGGCATTTGAGTTAAAATTTCTATGGACACAAAGGGTTCTAGATTTTGCCCCATTTTAACACTATTCCCTTGCAGTACCTTTCAGTCAAGCCCTGGATGAAAATAACACATTTCCATTAGCAACTGGACATACATAGATCCTTCTAACCGTGATCTTGAAGTTTGCAGCCGGATCTCTGCAGATACTCAGCGATGGTTCTCCTGTTGCACAGGGCATGCAGATGAAGAAAGGGGGGGCTTAAAGTAGCTGCCGAAGGTAACAAAGCAACTAAGGGGAACAACTGAATACAAAACGGGGGAGTCTGGTGACTTCCAGCCATCCACCAACTCCCCTATCTTCAATAAAATATTACTGCTTTCTAACTTAAAAGAAATCACACTAATAGAAAATAAAGTCTTCCTCTTCATCTCCTTTTCTTTTAATCTCTCCCAGAGAATAAAACTCAATGGTAGTAACACAGACTTGGGCATTAACAATATGTAGCCTACTGCTGAGACCTGAGCACATGACGTACTAAAACTCCCCCAGATCTAATGAAAAACACAATGAAATTTTGAACAGTTAAACGGAAAAAACTATTCGGTGCATAAGACAGTTGGGCAGTACAGCTTCTAGTGCTGTCCACGTTCCAGGGTATATTAATAATAAGACACTACTTTCGTGGGGTTTCCAAATATCACTAATAGAGACATGAGAAAGGAAAAAATGCAGCTGGCAGGCCAAATACAGAGAGAAGTTAATTAAAAAGTCACAACTGGAAAGCTTAATAACTCTACGTTCCTACAGAAGGGCAAAGAACATTTTCTAGCATAATATATGTGTGTTTGTACACGCGTACGTGAGTATAAAGCAGCTCAACTTGCACACCTTTCATGCTGCCTCACTAAATACAGCTGCAGTACAGCTGAGCCATTGTTTGTTGGCCGCTCATGGCTGGCGGTGCCATGAAAACCGCATTCCTGGGCACTAAATAATCAGCCTGCCTGACCCCCCAAGAACCTGTAAGTCAAATTCATTTACCCCCAGAGGGCAATGCTCTATTGTATCCTCCCTCCTTTCTAGCCACCTAGGAACAATGGACAATAATTGCAACTGTCACGGCAGTCAGTAGGAAAAATAAACCAGTGCCTGTTTTCACAGCTTACTGCCAAACCTGATCCAAACACCTAATAACCATGCTCCCAACCATAGAACCACAGTCGCACTAAAAAGCCTCAGATGTGAGGCTTTTGAACAGAGCTACAGAACAATAACTCGACTTGTGCTCAAAATATGAAGCTAAAAACCAAAAATTAAAGCACAGAGAACTCTTCTTTGAGGCTGTGCTGTTGCTCCCCATCCTCCCCCTCGGGCAAGACTGAAAGGACTGTTGAATTTCTCTCGTGGTAGCGTATAGCTGGCTGCTGCCGCTTTCAAGTTTAGCTTGTGAAAGGGAAAGAGAGGAATGGAGAAAAAGATTGCCCTCCAACAGAACAAGATCACAGGCACTGGGAACAGTCTGCCTTCTCAGTGTGCAGAACTTTTTTAAGAGTCCAAAGGTACTGGAGAATCACTGGGAGTCCTTCTAAAGGCTCCAGCGTATCAAGAGTTAAAAGATTGGCTCCAGACAACTTGCAAGAACTGCTGAAATACACAACCAAAAGTGGGCATAAAAGACATCTTCGTACTTTGGGCCTGAGACATCTTAAAGATTCATCAGTTCATGGCAAACGATGATGTTATCTTAAAACAATGTGCTTTTAGAAAGCAGAACTCGCAGGTAAGCCCAGTGGCCACCCTTCCTCTTTATGACCTGTTGCTTTATGCAAATGGAGCGGGAACAGAGATGCAGCGTTTGGCCCTCTGTTATAATAATATCCCACCCTACTGGGGGCTGGAGCACTATATTCTGTTATAAAGTTATTCTACATATGTAATGACTGTATATTTTTGAATTACAGCCTCTCAGGGAGAAGCCAGGGGAAGCAAGTGGCATATTTTCCTACTTGTGTAAGTCAGTGGACTAGCGCAAACTGAGCCGGTGGCTTATCGGTGACAAGCTGGAAGGTACATATAATTAAAATAACACTATCTTTGCACATGCACCAATACATTAACCTCTGGCAGCATGTCATGCTGTACACTTGAACTGAATACTGCCCACCTCTAGCAGAAAAGGTCCCTAAACCTGTCAGGCATGAGGCTTGGGAGCCTGCCTGAGTGCGGATCTCTGTATCAGGGACAACATTAGTATGCAAACATACCAAAAATAATGGAGAGAAATGAAATCCAGTTTATAAACACAAAAGAAGGGTTTAATTTTAATCTCATTCTACTTTCACATTTCCAAAACAACATTGGCTTGGATTTTGCTACTCCAGATGTACACTGATATAAATGGGAGAAGAATCAGAGTCACTGTTTCTTTTCAGAGTGACAATGGCTGCTCTAGAAACTTAAAATTTTTGACACGTGTATTTTGAGTCAGTTTCTCATCACAAGCGCTGCAGAGGAATTATGAAAATATTAAATTACATGAAAACAAACAACTACAGGTTTCCTAAAATGACCTCACATATATAAAATGGGGAAATATCTTGGCAAAGCAGAGGCTACTGCTGCTGGAGAGTGGTCAAATTTTGTCATTTTCCTTCTGGAGTACGGCTTTAAAAGAACATGCTTTAGTGCACAGATGTTGTACGCTGTCTTTTAAAATCTGCACTGGCTAATTTCAGTACCTAGAGGTATCATTACACAAACTTTGCTCTTTTTATTTTTTCCCACATGCAGAAAAAACAAAGAAAAAATCTACATCATCAAAATCTGTCTAAAATTTAACAAGGAATTCTGATCACCCTCAGATTTCAGAAGCTGAGCTCTGCTATACTCTGACACCACACGTTTTATATATGAATTGACTTTTTTTTTTTTCCAATCCAGCAATAGGATGTGTTCATTTGTAACACAGAATGATATATGCAACGAGAGCTTTACGTAAGTTTGTTCACTTAGGGCAATATACCACTTTGCTGATTTATATTACCACAGATGGGAGTACATACATTTCATTTAAACCCCAAATTACCATGTTTGAAGGGGAGGGGAAGAGGAGCAGACAAACAAAGTGCCATAAAGCCACTGGTATCTGTATATTCATTCTCAATTTCCTTTAGCACAGAAACAGCATTACCTTTTATTTCTCCAAAGTTCCCTGATCCCATGGCAAGAAGCTTGTCTTTCCAGTCCTTTGATAGTAGCTTTTCAATACTGGGAGTTTCTGAGTGAAGGGGGGGAAAAAAAATGTAAGCAAATCAACATGACTGTCTCCACAATAGAACTCATTAAAAGTCTATCTGCTAAAAATAAGGCCAACCCTATTCTGGGCCCCAGTTCATAATGACTTCATCAACAAACTGATAAGAGGGGAGGGAAGAGAAAAAAAAAAAAAAAAAGAATGTGTTTTGTCACCTGCTGTTTCAAAACCATTAGCTTTTTCCTCTAGTGGAACAAAGCTCCGGTAATTCTGTATGACAATGGGGCACATATAAACCTACAGTTCATTGTTTCTCAATTTGGTGAACAAGTTGCTGCCTATAATGGATGCCTGTCAGTTTCTGGGTGTTAGTCTGCAGTCAAAAAATAATTATGTTGATAAAATGCGGAGTAAAGAGACAGAGAGAGAGAAAGAGAGAGAGAAGCAAAGAATTAGGTCCTAAATCTGCTACATGTAATTATATCCCTCTGAGCCTTTACAATTACATCCACTTTATAATGTGTGTTTAAACATCGTGTGGTGGTAAGCATACTGTGGAAAGATTTTTCCGGTAACACGCACATTATAAATAATAATAAAAAGTTGGGTATGAAAAAAGCCTCAAAAGACTGCAAAATCCAGAGGGAGAAAAGGCATTGCTTAGAATGGAAACCCATTATTTGCTCATTTCAGATTCTATCACTTCCTTTAAAAATAAAATAAAATAAAATATATTTGTTCGGTATTTTCAGGAAAAATGCAGCGAGGGTGTGGATGGGTCTGATATTTATGTCTATAACTCTTGCGTTCTGACCTCTTTTTGTGCAGAATTTTAATGCATAAGTAAATATAAATGCTAATAAAATTCAGAGAACATTAAACTCAATTCCAAACAATGTAATTGTATATTCTTGTCAGCATTTAGATGGGTACACAATTACAATAGCTTTCAATCCCACGATTAGCACTGCATTCAGTCAGAAAATGGAGTGTACTAAAAGATAAGTGTCCCAGTATGTGCCATCTAAATAACAATACCCACACTTATTATCTGGATCTAAGACATATACTGCTATTCTCCACATTTGTGTTTACGTGTATTTGTATTTGTTCAGGCATTTGTTTACCCCCTACCAGGAGCATAAAGGGAGTACATGTTAACTTATCAAAGGGACCGTCTGGCCTAGAGACCATACAATTATTAGCAACTGGTTAATTTTCCCCACAGTAAAAACCATTACGAGCAACCTTCATTATCTCGTTTGGGCTAATTCCGCCTCCTTTCCTGAAGCCCCAACTTGAAGCTCGGAGGCGCTGCGGTTCCTCGGGGCGGCTCCGCCGGCCGCGCTCTCCCCGCCAAGCCCCGCAGAGCCCCCGCCGCTCCCCAGGGGCTGAGCGAGCCCGGGCTCCCCTCAAACCAGCCACCCGCAGTGCCGTGTCGGTGCCTGAGCAACCACAGCGACACGGGCACAGGGATGCCCCTCCTGCATCTCGCATCACCCGCGCCGGTGCCTCGCACACGGGTGTGCGCCGACAGACAGACAGACAGACAGACAGACAGTCAAGACGCGCGCCGGACACAGCCCCACGCCTGCATCCCGCCGGGAGCGTAGCGACAAGCTACGGATCCCACCGAACAGCCCAGGAGGGTATTTTGTTCCGTGACATTTTTATTCACGCTGCGGCACCCCGATCTCCCCCCGTGCGCCCGCGGGCAGGGCCGCTCCCTGCGCTGATCCCCGGGCTCGCCCGAGTGCGATTTTTCTGCCAGAATCCCTAAAAGCGCCATGAAATCCTAAGGAGGCGGGCGGGAGACGCTGCCGTGCAGAGCAGGGTCCGTGCCGGGGCTGCTGCCGCCGGGCTCCGGGCACTTGCGCTGCTACCGCTGAAGTTTGTCCGTCCCCTCGAAGCACCCACGAAGGAAACCATTTCCCCAAACGTGAATAGGTCAGATAAACGCCGCCGCCACTTTTTTTTCTTTTTTAATATTCTATTTTTTTTTATTCCCCTGTGCTTTTCTAAAAACTCTGGAGCAGTGTGTAAACAGGCCGGAGCAAATGCGGTATTTGCGGCGGAGGGCTGTCAGTCATTAAGAGCCAACAAACCTTTGCAAAGCAGGAATGCGGCAATAGGGATCCATTGTGAGCTGACAATGGGCTCCAGAGCCTCCAGGCACTAAAAGCAGCCCGCCTTACTTTTAAGTCCATTGTCAGCAAAGTCCACGACAAAGCTTTTCCCCTGCAGCTAGACAAAATATTCGCCGCGGTGCGCTCGTAAAGAAACACAAGTCTTCTGTCTAACTTGCCGCCTTAAAGCTACAGTAGCCGCTCCCCGGGGCTGCCAGGGCCCCGCTGCCTTCCTCCCCACCCCCCGCTTTCCCTGCCTTGCCTCTCCCGGCTTCCCTGCCCGCCGCCCCCCGCCCCGCCCCTCCCCGCGGCCCCGAGTCACCGCTGCGGCCGCTCCGGGAGCGGCGCCGGGACGGGCCCGGTGTGGCTTTGCCGGGGGGGAAGGGAGCTTGTGCTCTGCCGGTGAAACGCCGAGGGCCGGAGTCCCCCCGCCGGAGGGCTCGTGTTACAAACGAGTATCCCCCGCAACCCGACTCCGCCGGTGATTCCGGGAGAGCCGCGGACAAACAAGCGAGGGAATAATGAATGCGGTGGACGGCCATGTATCAATGACTGGATTTCTGCGAGAATGGTAAAGATCTCAGTAGGAAATCATGATTAGAGATGTGAAAGGCCAAATGGCAAAATCCCAATAGTAACAATGCATCTGTTCATTAATGTGTGAATATGAGTAATATGAAAATTTAACACAATTATAAGCCCCCTCAGCAATCCTGATGGCATAAAATAGATTGTGGTGATCTAATCAGCGTTTCCCCTGTTGAAATACTGTATGTTAACTATTCAAAATAATATTATATAGATTTTTTTCCCTTTAAAAACCCCCAAGCAATCATATTAAATTGATGTCCTAACTTAGTTTCAAACCTCTCTTGACTTGAACTGCAATTTTTACATAAGGCATTTCAACAGAATTTTGATACAGAATCAGCAAATAATCGTCCTTCTGCTAATACTTAAAAAGAACTTTAATTCTGAAAGACAATAGCTTTCCCACCCCTATAGCTTTATGGAGCTAAAGAGCTAGATTAAATTACAGCTTGTTTAATTCTATTATATACCATGTTAACATATTGTACTTACATAAAATATGCTATTCATATACTCAACCTATCACATTTCAGTAACTGCTTGTGAAATACATTATGCACCATATCTTGGAAAGAAACATTTATTATGTCATTTATGTACCCCATTAAAAAAAGATTTGAAATTTACACATCTTAAATAAAAATAACTGTTTAAAAGGTTACGACTGTAGAGGTTTCATGAATTATACAGAAACAAAGTCATCCTTTGTTCAGCTTTTTTTAGACTTCGTTGGGAAGATGATGCTCTCAAATTATGATAAGAAATAAATGCTGTATCTTGTTTGCAAAGCATGCGTTCTCTGGATTCATTAGAAAGTCAGTAAAACTTTTAATGCTTGCACATACAATGTGCAGCTTGAAACTGGGAGAGGAGACCAGCACACAGGAACTGCTACTCCTGATCCCTGCTCCAATAGCTACTCTCCTCTTGGATTCCCCAAAACAGTGTTTCTACATCCAAAACCTAGCTATATTCCGACAGATTTTGGAAATGCATCAGGACAGCTATGTATTACAATAATCTGTATTTCCAAAAAGCTTAACACGATGTTTTGAGTAGCACCATTATTCATAGTGCCTCCTAATTCCACCTTTGAGAAGAACTCAGAATTAGCCCCTTGTCTTCTTCTGAGCCCCACTTGAGCTAAGAATCCCCCTATTACCTATCTGCAGTGTTGGTCCTACAGCGCACAATAAAACAGTTCCAAGTCTATCCACAACACAATATGAATAGGTCTACAAGAGTTGCTCATTGGTTGGTTGTGAACAGTAATACTGTTTGGGAAACATTTTTGTTCCAGACACAACTATGAAAACTGTTAAATGTTTTTGTAGAGGACAATTATGGACAGGGCACCAATGATAAGGACTGAGATGGAAAGAAGAAAAGGATTCATTAAGTCAATGCTGGCGAAGAGGAGCCTGACTGAATCAACAGAGATACAAATTAACCCACAAAAATGATTTCTGCTGTCTCTGTTCAACACATTTATCAGTCATTAGCTCTTTATAGAGATATTTATGGCACATTTTGGGTGTTTTCTTTCACCCTTGCCTCTGTTGCTCGCATATGCTTCTCCGCATCACTGCGTGTGGCAATACCCACCGGTGAATGGCCCTCTGCCCGTGCCAGCAGCACACTGGCTCCTCGGTGCCCCCGGCCCCGCCGCTCTCCCTCCCTGCCAAGCACCACCGAGACTGACTCCCTCATCTACAACAATGAGACGTGGAGGCGGATGCCAGCAGCCAGTAATTCTCACGCAGGCCTTCAGCACATGGAATTAAACCACTTTCTCGGTGGTGTAAGAGTCCCACGTTCACAGCTCCGAGCTGCACGTGTGCACCGATCTGTACACGGTGGGCACACATGCACTGAATGGCTCTAACACTACTGGAAAGCAAAGCATCTAAGTAAATTAATATTAAATCACTTTTTAGTCTAACTTTTTGTATGCTAACAAGCTTGCCACTGCCCTTCTGTTTCTGTATTTGGTGTTTAAGTATAGCTTCATTGATTTATTTGCTAAAAGACCTCAAGTTTTCACACTGGGAAAGCAGTGGTTTGTTTCCAGGAAGCGGACGAGGCTACAAAGCCATAGTATGAGGGAGGCACCATTTTTATCACCGTCTGCTAGACTTCTATTGAATTTAGTCTACTTCCAGAAGTTGTGTTGATTTTTTCAGGCATTGTAACTCCCCTTTGGGAGTGACTGAATGCTACCCTCAATTCAGCGGCAGTGCAATGCACGTGTATGTACCTGAACCTGCCTCGGCAGCCTTCCAAAAACACAGTCCCACAGTACAGCATTCCCTTCAGGCCTAGCCTTTCCAGTAGCTCTTTTCAATCCATGCTCCAAGGTCACAGTCCTAGAAACCCACTTATAAAAGCTTAAAATGATCTTCAGTGCCAAATCTCCATTACCTCTTTCAGCTCCTGCTGATTATTTACTAAAAGCAAACTTCATTTTCATGCAGTTGCCTGCTTCCAAAGAAAGGCATGCAATTCCATCAGGCTGTAAGAAGGTGACGGATGGGAGCTCTCCACATGAGGCACGTCCAGAAGAGCCGTATTTGAAGAGAAACAGGAGAGAAAGCTCTGATATTACAAAGAAGACACAACTAGGATGAAAGGGAAGAGGCTGACGTAAGCTGACTGCAAGTGAGAGGAGCAGTGTGAGTCCTGGAGCCTCTCACTTGCATGGTGTCTGGTTGTCCAAGCATGGGTGCCCTCCCAAGGAGATGCCCGAAGTGTTCCCTGCTTTGTAACTACAGGGAACAGATCTTGTCCTGGGCTGAAAGAGAGACACTCCTTACAACAAAGTAAAAGAAGATGTTTGGCCTCGGCGAGGATGATGACATGAAGCATGGCTGAGTGGAGAGGAGCCAAGAGTTGCTCAATACCCAGCCAGACCACCAGACATTTCCTGCCAACACGTGTCATTCCTAGAGGAAGGAGTATTTGGTCGGCACAAATGATCATGAATAAACCTTAGCATTGGCTGATATACCTTGCACTTCTGGCAGGCACCTTTCTTTACATTATGAAAGAGCTGGCAAATACTGAGCTGGCATCCATTATTCACCCTTTTCTTTTGCTACAGTCATAAATACATTACACCTGTCAGCCACAGTTCCACTTAGTGTTTCTACAACCCTCACCTATCAACAGGCCACCCCACTGTCACTCTGTTCTGTGTTCATGTAGCACAACAAACCCTTTCTGGCTTAAATCAG
Organism: Oxyruncus cristatus; assembly: GCA_013399855.1. NCBI lineage: Eukaryota > Metazoa > Chordata > Aves > Passeriformes > Cotingidae > Oxyruncus > Oxyruncus cristatus. The sequence continues at coordinate 692,210 of VXAY01001311.1, read as the reverse complement.
GAAACGAGATTAAGTGCAGATTTCCACTCTTTCTTTAAAAGAGCACACAAGTATAGAGAGAGACACAAGAAATTTCTCTTTCTATGTACCCATTTTTTATTATGGAGGTCTTACCCATACAAAATCAGAAACAATTTTCATAGCAAAGAAAATAAAGCAACTATTATGAAGAAATGGTTGGTATCAGCAGGTTACATAGACATACAGCATCTGCATACACATATGGTTCTCCATCAACAGAATCATGCTTTTAGGGAACTACTTGCAGCTAGGCAAGACACTATGAATCATGAGCAGGCACAACACAGAATGTATTTAAATTTGGAAATCAAAGACCACACAACATACATTTCTCTCTTGCCTTCCAGGAAGCACTGCAATTTTTCACCAGTCTAAAAGCATTTTAAACTTTTGGAGCAGAAACTAGGAAACACCTCTATAAATGTAAATATTTTTCAAATGTAGGACATGGTTGCTAAGGCGTGATAAGCAAAAATATGGTGCTGAGTACAATACTACCTGGGGCTTCTCTGACTGGACAGAAAGTAGTGTGCTGTTGGGGTTTTGGTGGTTTTTTTTTTTTTTTTTACACATAAAATGTTTTTTAGTCTTTGGGCACAAACTCACAGGGCTGAGCGAAACATTCACGTTCTGATATTGGGAAGCTGTGGTGCTCTGGCCAGCACATCATAGTATGACTCTTACTACATCGCTCCATCACAACCACTGTGCAGAAAACAGCTGGGCTACATATGTCCATGGGTGGCTTCCAAGCCTACTAAAAATCTCCCTTCCCTGGCAGGGATAACCAGCCTTCCTGCTCTTGGAATATCTAGTCCCATTCTGGCCACATGTTAGCTCCCATAGCATTTTACTGCAGAGGACAAAACCAACTTCTGTATCCACAGATGACCACAGTGCACAACGACACCACGTTACCACCGTATTCTTGTTGCACATACGTGCATAATTTTGTGTATGTTTAACAACACAAGAGTCGTTTTCAAGTTGCTTGCTCTCTTTTGCAATACCCATCATGCTGCATTAATGAAGTAAATGCTGTATGAATGATAAGACATTTTTATTGTGATTTCTGGCACAACAGTTCTGCTTTTTGTGCTAAAAATAATAATTCGTGCAGCCAGAAAAGGTTCCATAGCACCATAATTAAATTATTCGAGCTTTTAAAATCCGAATCAGTAATCTATGAATGCCACCAGAAACATGATTTTACTCTATCTACAAATATACAAAGCAGTTATTTTTACAACTGCTCACCCTAATCGTACCAGAAAGTTACCTAAAACCACAAGGACATTTATTAGGAAGAAAATCTTAGTCTTCAGATACACTAAATAACATCAAGTTGATGAACTAATTATCCCTTAGGATGTAAGCAAGGAGCCTCCAAATGACAGCACAAGGCAGGAACACATGGCTAAGCAGGACAGGGAGAGGGCACAGGGACCTCTTAAGCTAGGTTTGAGGCCAAAACCAGCATCTCATTCAACGACACCCTCAGGAACAGTCAGCCTATTGTCTGAAATTTTTATCGTTTCCATCACCTGAATGCCCTGGCAGTTGCTCTGTTAGCTGTGAACTTTTCAGGCCTCGTTTCAATGAATGGTCACCTACTGCAGGAGCAGTGTCACACTCCAGATATGACACGTGCAATGCAAAGAAATCAAGCCTGTCATGTAGTACCTCCTGCCACTCCTTCACCTTCCCAGCAGGAGGGTCTGGGCTCATCTGGGGGTTGCAAGGGCAATAGCTGAGATTTTCTCAGTGTCCACCCTCTTTATTGATATACAGCTTTGGGACAGAACCAGCTTCCAGAAACGTGACAATTTACGTATTTCTGAAAGTCTGTATGTTATACACTATCCTGGACTGACAATGTCCCCAAAGTCCTTCTGAGGCTAGCACACCCGACAAAACCACCTCTCATGAGCACAGCGCTGAGCCAGGGAACAAGCCTGCAATCTCTGCTCTCACCTCAGAACAACACGGAATTCCAGCTCAATCTCTATTATTTTCAACACACTAACTTGTAGAGTGCATACTTCACTGGCTTACCTATCTTAATGACAATGGACTCCATCTTCAAGGCTACTGAAGTGTCCACTGATTACCCTCCAAAACGCAAAAATCTAGGGTTGCAAACTGCTGTACGATAAGTGCCACCTCTACCTCTGTTGTGGGGTTGGAATTTATATTTGTGTCTCGGGGCAGCTGGGCAATGGTGTGCTCTTCTCACACCTCCATTAATCTGGCCTTCCACATCAAACCTGGAGCCACTTCTGGGTGCCTCAGATTTATAAGGAGATGGAGCTGCATTATTTATAGGACAGCCCCACCCAAAACCGCTAAAGCTTAATTATTCTGAAGAAACTCTGGAACAGCGTAGTTTGTACTCACTGCTCAGTTACCCTCCATCTAAATCCTTGTCCTTGAAATATATAGTAGGATATGGCCAGTTCAAGGATCGATTCAATCTCCGCCTTTCCCATTTCCGCAGCAAAGCAACTGTGTCCCCCCGGAGAAGGGCACACTGAGGCACAGTGAATGGCACTGGATGCCATGCACAGGACAATACGTCTTTTGTCACTGAAATTCGTTGGGACTCAGTGCTTTGGATTCCCAAAGGCATTCAGGAGCATAAATCTCATTCTGGAAAGGAATTAGGCTCCGACTGCCTTTGGAGATCCAGGCCAGTGAGTTGGCCGAAAAGAGACAACCACGAACACATTCTGCCAACTGCGGCATTTCACTGGCACAACTGTTGCTGGAACGTCTTCTGCAGCACACACAATATTTAGGATGATCCCAACTCCCTGCTACCACCATCTTCTTCAAGCCTAATTAAATAAATGTATAAGAATGTAGCAAGATATTTAGCCTTACCCAACTTAAAAAAGAAAAAGAAGTTTACACGTTCCCTGTAACTTTCCTAATATACAAAAAAAAAAAAAATAATATGTGAAACATAGTAACTCACTTTCAACACCTGAGAAGCAACCTTTTCCTTTTTCATTGATGTTACACCAGTAAGAATCCTTATGAAAAGAAGGGCAACAGTGAAATAAGAAAAACCCTCTACTATGCATGAAAAAGGAGATTTTTGTCTTAATCTGTCTTCGTCGGGTTTCTAATGCCTCTTTAATTCCTGGCATCTCTGAGTGAAAGAAGGAATTGATTTTCTCAGGAGTGGCCCACCCAGCAAAAAACCCTGTGTCAGTTGACAGAAGGAGGCACTATACCAAGCCCGAGCTTCACTGAAATTCTGAAACCACAAAGATGTTTTAATATTTCCAGAGACTATTTCAAGAGTAACAACATAAAAACAGAGACATCTGGAATTAAATACCATTAAATTTCACTTCAGTTTTGTTTTTCTGTCTCAGTTGGACAGAGATACTCCACTGAAATACATATTCCCCTGAAATACATTTATGTATTAGTGCTACCAACAGAGTCAGTTTCTAATTAAAGGGCCATAATATCTTGTTAATGTTAACAGAGGGCGATGTTTTCGGTCTGCTAATTTTTTACATCTTCAGCACATCCTTATTAAGCAAGAGGGATTAAAAAAAAAGCATTCAATGAGATGACTATACACTAACTTGTTATGGGTATTGACACATCATGAGGGATGTTCAAGGGATATTCCATAGTTTATCCTTTGACAGAAAAGATCTTTTGTGCTGATCTCTCTCTTTTTAAGTAATTAAATGCTTTCTTGTAAAAAAAAAACTAAAACAAAACCCCAAGAGAGCCAAAAGGTATATAATCTATATAACCACAAAACATAAATTGAGAGCTACAGTGTTTGGCTAGAATTTCAAGGAAATCCTTCTGAAATTCAACCAACCCACTTCTCAAATCCTAAATTCAACAGCAACAATCTAACCCTTCACATACAGTTACTACAGCATTTCTACCTGAAAGTCTCAGTGCAACTTACTTAAAAATGGAAAAATAAAAAAAAAAGAGTCCTGAAGGGCTTGTAATTTTTCTCAATATGACAAACGTGAGGACTGTATGTAACAAGGCTGAGGAAACCATTTTCTAAATAGCCTATCTTTCAACCCTGGCCACAGCCACTATTTCCCACGACCAAAAACCAGGCAGCTCCAGCCCCCGGATGATGGGCTAGAAAGGGAGTCGTTGATCCCTGGGGCTCCTCACCCCTTGACCTTCCTTACACATGGCCTTTACCTTGACAAAGAAGGAAGAGGAGTCACCTTTGCCAGTGCAAGAGAGCAATAAAAAGAAATAAAAAAGAAGTGAAACAAGCACTCTTGTCAAAAAGCCACAACTTCTGCTGTTGAGGTCTGGTTGGGGTCTGGAGTTATTTTGGGTTAACTACCACTGCTTTCAGACCCACATGGTTCCATTCCCCTCTCCCGGTGCTCCTGGGTACTCTGGGCTCCCCTGGTGCCCGTCCCGGGGAGCGCCGGAGCGCAGAGCTGGCAGTGCCAGAGCCTCACTTCCGAATGGAAGCCAGGAAACGTCCTGCTGCAGCTGCGCCAAAGCGCTTGTTACTGAACTAATCGCCAGCCTCCACCCTCCTCCCCCACACTGGTTTGTTTTTTGGGTTTTTTCTTTTTTTGGTTGGGTTTTTTTTTTTTTTTTTTTTTTTGACAGCTGTCTTCCTATCTTCCCAACAGGTGCTATTAGGCCCTGAACAATGGCGAAGGCTTTTAAGCCACTGCTGTTGACAAGTGAAAAGGAACAACAAATGGCTCAGTAGTGCTCTTCTCCCAGGGTCACTCAACCAATGGTAATAGTTATTATTTTTATTTATTAGCTCTGTGGCGCTGTCCTCCATTGTACCTCCTCCAAACTCCCCTTTCCGTGACAGCAAGGAGCTTTTTAACTTTTAATAAAAATGGGCGAGCGCTTAGCTCCTGAGCTGGCTCTTTCTGCAAAGTGCACAGCTAATGAATGTTGTCCATTTAGATCTGGATAATTTATGATGTCAGCGGAGCGGAGGTGGGGAGGGCTGGATCCAGATATGGCCATTAGTTACACTGCCCGGAGTGACAACGAGGTACGGGGAGGTGGAAGTCAGACAGAAAGAAGAGGGTCCCTCACCCCATATTTGGGGGGTTTTTTGCAGGATAACTAGGAGGTTAGGAGGTAAATAGGACATTTGAGGTTGATGTAATTTTTCTTTTACCCTTCTTAGCATTTTGCTGACCATATTATAATCCTCTTCAGAGAACAATGGCAGGTGGAAGAAAAGTTAATTTTTCCTTAAATGAAGGGAAAATTACTGCACTCATTTAAACAATGTGCCCAGACCTGCCACTACTGGGAGGAAAAATCGTGGCAAAATGTTTTCTGATCCTACTAATGAATACACGCATTCATACCCGTATACTGACTGGTTGATGTTACTCAATTAAAAAATTGTATATAACAGATAAGCTCTATCAAATGCAAACCCTGTGTTGCCACTGTCCTGGCAAATGAGGTAAATATGAAGGCAAATCAGGCAATTCCACGTCCAACCAAAATCAGTAAGTCAGTAAGTAAGTGCCCTGGGAGCGCACATGCACTTGAAAGTTGAAAATACAAAGCTAAACTCATCAAAGTATTGACATATTGTGGAACTGGTTGGTTTGGAGTCATGTGTTATCAATCAGATTGAGGTATGAGTATGTAGGTATTTTGATCATCTGGACCTATTTATTTAAAATATAAGTTGATATAATTGTGTAGGGAAAGGGCTACAGACATCAGATTGTCTGTGTACTTTCTAGAGTAAAGGTGTAATTTGAATCTAATGATAACATAGAATCATAAAATACTTATCTGGGATGTTAACAAAACCATTAAAAGGATTTAAAAAATTGAAAAAAAACCTGAAAAGGATATCCCCCTGAAACAACAAAAAAATCCCACATAGTAGGCCCCGATTTCTATTATCTTTCAAAATATGACAGACTGTTTTACCACTGGAAGTGAGAATTAAAGCACATACGCCTGATGCTAAACAATTACACATCCTGAACTCCTCTTGCACAACATATGTGAACACAAAATCTCAATCATTGATTGCCAGATGCCAGAAAGATAGGAACAATAATAATAATAATAAAAAAGGTACACTATAAATTAAAGCTTCTGAAGTGCAGGTAGTTTCGCAGTAAATCAGAGTCCTAGTTGTGAAGTAAATGATATTTGCAGGAAATCATTATGTCAAATTAAGTAGAAATTATTAAGGCTAATGTCACCCTTGGACTTGCCTAAAATAATCTTCCAAGATTTGCACACAGGCTTCTCCACTGAAGTACAGCATTCCATCTGCCTTGACAACTTGTTCTGTTTGTTCTCACTTGTCTCCATTCATGGATTTCTTGGACTCTGTTATTTTCAGCGTAAATAAGGAGAGGAAATACACTGGGTTTCCTTTTGGTCAAGCATTTTTCTTTCTGAGTTAGGGAATAACATCGAGATACATGGGGGGTTCAGCCATGTAACAGCTGTGACAGGTAATCCCCAAATAAGCAAAGAGAAATCAGAGAAAGTCTATTATGCATAGCTCTTTAACATAATAGTTCTAGACAAGGGGAAAGGAAAGTCAGAAGGTAAAAGCAGGGAAGTCAAAGAGGGGAAAAAAGATGAGAGACAAAGAAAACAATACTGAGAACAAGGAAAGAACAAGACTAAGAAAGGGGACTCATCTGTCAAATCCAAAACGTACTTATATTACACAATGCACTGAAGGAGTAGAGTCAGTGCAACTCTGCAGCCACTCCCTGGCCATTGAAAAGGGTCACAGACAGGGAGCTCCCCCATTCCCCAGCCATCCAACAGATAACTGCAGCAGCCCGGGCAAAGGTGAACGAGCTGTTAACATGAACTTCTGTTACCAGAAAAGACAACAGGATTTAGACTGAAGCATAAGCTATGACTTCAAATTATTGCCACCACTCTAAAGACAAAACATCTTTTTTATCAGAGAGGAATCTTACTCATACCCTGCAGCAGAACTTTTTCAGCCTACTTTAGAAAAGTTAGACTGCCTTCATTCACCTCAGAATGATAACACTTCCTCTGCAGATAGTTGTCCAGATCCACAAGAAGGATCATCTACATTTAGGATGGCTTTATGAATCACCAAGGACCAATAATGTAAATGCAGGACAGGAACAGAATACCTTCCCAAGAATTAAGGTCATTCATTCCCTGGGCTGCTCTTTACACAATGGTGAAAATCAAGAGGCACTACGTTCTTCCTGGTAAAAAGAACACAGACCCCAGAAATACAGAGAAGGTCAACATTTCCTCTGACAAATTTCATTTAAAGCAAGTATGAACAACAACAAATTCCCTCAACCTCTGTGATACCAATCTCATCAATGAGAGTTATCCTTCTCCCACTGTGCCCGGCAAACCTTGTCCTTGTCGCTCTGGGACCTAATTTGCATTACCGAAAACCAAGAGAGGAGTAGGTGTACTCATCCTCACAGATTTCTCAACCTACCTATCTGAGAAGGCCTGCCCTAGTCCTTGGGGATGAATGAAATGAGGTCTTTCTCATACATGGAATCAACCCCTTTTTGCAATTCCAAAGCATTCACCTGTACAGCCCGAATAAGATCAGTGAAGGGGCAGCTTAAATGAACTGAAGCAGGGTGAAGAAGTTCGGATGAAGAAAGAACCACTTGGAAGGGATGACCTTCTCTGCAACACCTGTAGTTCAGGATCCTGTTCATTCATTGCTTCTTAGGTCTGGTGGTAAGAGACATCTGGATTCTGCTGTGAATGGGCAGAAGCTGCACTTTGTTTGATCACACAGAAACCTGTTCCAGTGATCATCATATTTTTGTTCTCATCTTGATTATTTCTACTTTGCATGGTTACAAAAAGAAAAAGGCATCTTCTGAAAAAGCTCTGACTGGTGTTGAAAGGTGCCTCTCCTAAGACTCTGGTCTCATATTCAAACCCCTCAACTGGACCACATCTACCTGTTGATAGAAAAACAAAACCCAGACTTCCCTCTATGACTGTGGTATCAAGCACTGACTAGGCTATAACTGATTAAAAGAACAGGAAACAGGGATCATAACTCATGATCTGAGAATTAGAGAGACAAACCTCTATAAGGAGCTGGACCCATACTCAGGGTTGCAATCTTGCAAGACCTGAAAATGATGTTCCTGACAGTAAAAGTGGGTTCTTTTTGAGAGTAACAGCTCCTTCAAATAAAGATCAAATCTGTAAATGAAGAGCATATTGGACAAAAAACAGATCTGTGAAAGAACCCAAAGAGCAGATCTATGCAACTCTACTGCTGGGATTCCTGGCTCTGACTCCTTGTGTCTTTAAGGGCTAATTCTGAACATTGATTCAAACCATCTCCAAGTCCCTAGGAAACTCAGCTAAATTTTAATGTTTGCATAGAAATCACTTCAGTCAGATAACTGTTAGTGTGGCTGTGAAAAAAGAAATCAATCCAAGTCTAATATCAACTGCATCTCAACTTTAACACTGACACATCTCATGGTAATGAACTCTGAATAATGATACCATTATCAAATCTTTACATACAATTGTATCTTTTGTGATTTAATTTTGTGACTAACACTGACCTCTCGTGTATGGTACCTACTTTTCTTTCCAGACACGGTGCTCAACAATAAGCAGTTTACACAGAGATTTATTTCGTATCTAGTAAGACATGTTTGGAAAAAGAACTACATGTAATTCAGCTTTTCTTTTCTTTTTCAACACTGAGATAAAACTAGGGTTGAGACTGAAATATTTTCTTTTAAGCCCACCTCTCTCTGAATAAATAGAGAAGTCTTTGAGTAAACATATATAAATGTTTCTCTGGTAATGCAGATATGAAGGAGAGCCATAGGAGATATACGTGAGTATGCCAAGCAAATGACCCAGAGTCAATATCAAAAGTGGTGGGGAGAAACAGAGGGATGTGGGGCTCCCATGGAGTGAGGCAAATGACAAGGGCAAATTCCCAGATTGCTTGAGAACAGGGTGTCTGGGAAGGTGGGGTGTGGAGTAATTGCAGAATGGTGTAACAGGGAATTTAATAGATCAGAAAAGGCTGAATAGGATAACAGGCCCATTGTTCAGAAAGTTCTCTTTTGTGACCAGGCTTTAAGAGAATGCCAGAGCAACAAATGACTTAATCCTGGGGGGATGCTATGGCGTAAATGAAAGCAGTCTATACCTTGAAAGCCGATGGAATAAATTTCTGTATCACATAACCACACTGATGACTGCAGCTTTCAGCAAAGTCTTAGGAGTTGCAATTGGCAAAACCCTCACAATTGTGCCCTCCCATGTCCCCTTTTCCCTCTTCGATGGCATTTTCCAAAGTACCTGGGGGGCAAATGGGAGAATAAGCCACATGAACAACAAACAAACATGGTCAAATGGCACATAAAATAAAATGGTCACGGGGAGAACAGAAGAGAAATGAAGAATTCTCCTGTGCTGACTTCCCTTCTCTCCTATGTTCTAGCCACTGAGCTAAGCTTAGAGCCTCCCCGTTCTATGAACACAGCCATTAAGCACTACACCACCAATTTACACAGCTTCCTGCTCCCTCACTAAAGAAATGAAAGTCTCTTAATAGACACTTGGGTGTAAAATGGAGGCTAACCTTCCAAGTATCTCACAGAGCACTGTGTGTCTTTTCCATTTGTTCATGTATTTCTTGAGCCCTGTTATAGCAGATGATGGAGCTGGAGGGTCCCATCTAATTCTTGGGACATCAAAGACAACATCTTTCTAGTTACTTTAGCACAAGCTGAATTAAGAATACAGAAAAGGCAGATTCATCCAAAAAGTAAGGGTCACACTCTGGGGCATAATATAGAGTATGTTATGCCTATTCTTGCAAAGATGGAAGAATAGGCAGTGGAAGATGGAAGACTGTTTAAACTGGCACCATCAGTTGTTGCTTTATATATGAAACAGGGTATCACTATATGGCCCAGGGATTAAGGAAAACAAAAGATGACTTTTTTGTAGAAAAGGTAGAAATATGCATTTCTCCATCAACTACAATTTCTTGATGGAAAAAATAGATTCCTATTTAAAAAAAAATAATCTTGATCTCATTCTAACTCGGGCAGAAAAGTGATATGCATAAATTTAATGCAGCAATCCCCAAATCAAATTTTTTCCACATCTTTATGAAACTTGGTCTCCAAGTTTTCAAATTCGTACTGCATCTAGATGGAGCCTATTAATTGGTTCTCAATTTGGCTAAAGAAATTCTTCAACTCTCTGTGAATCTTCTGAATGATATTCAATTCTAAAACAATTAATAGAGAAAAATTACTCTGCCTTCCAAGAATTCAGCGTTGGAGAAGTATAGCTCAGCTGTGACTTGTGGTTTACTTGGTAGGCAGTCTGTTGTACTTTTTATCCTCCTCCCCTCTCCTTTTGCCAGAGAAACAAAGGGAGCACCATAGGTGCACATTGCTAGAGCACTCTGCACAAAAGCCAGGCTTCTGCAAAGCCCTGATCTGCCTTTAATTGAAACGTTTGTTTCCATATATGCTACAGATACTTCTTTATGAAGTTTAAAACATATAAAAGCAGCTGTTGCCACTTTGAACATTTCTAACTCAGAAAAACAAAAATCAACGAATAAAAAGTTTCCTCCATCCTATTTAAATTACATTTGAGTAGTTCTCTGTGGGGCTACTACAAATTCCTTTAAGCCCACTAGTCTCTTAGCTACATTAAATTAATGATGCATCTCAAGCATTCACTCTTCTGCAGAAGAGTGTAGACTCTCCAGTCAGACACCTACAATTCACTAAATTGGAAACATTTACCTAAGGGAGACATCAGTGTGTTATCCTTGCAGACAATATTACATTGTAATGTAAAACACAGATAATATTTGGGAGAATTAAGAAGATGAGGTGTATGTTGAGTGGATTTTTCAGTGTCAGGAGGGATAGGCTTCAAGGGACTCAGAGCAGTTCTCCTGACGACTAAACCATTCTAGTTTTGCCAGCATGTAGTACTACGTCCTTCTTTATATGAACACCCTTAATACCCAAATTAATCCAAGAGTCCCTACTACAATGTGTTCCTGATACTCCATACAATACTTCAGTTAAGGTTGAGCTACATTAACTATGATTATCAAAAAAATATATATTTCCATAATGCCCTTTTTTCTCCACTGTTATAACTCTTCACTCCCAAAGCTGTGTTTATAATGAGACGGTGTGGTGTATTTTCCATTAAAAGCCTTGGCAGGAGTTTCTGTAGTTTTTCTCATGTATCACAAGTTCAGTACTCTTTCTGCATTTGCTTCACAATAACCAGTCCATTTCCAAGTGATTAATTTTCTATTCTAAAACAATGCATTCCTTTCCCCTCTCATTTTGCTGGTGTGTTTTTTTTTTTCTCTTTTCTTACCAAAAGAAAAAAAATTCTTTTTCAATGACATCATGGTATAAAATTTTCAAAGCAGGTTTTAGCGGGAGATATGCAGATTGCTTTGAAAAGTTACCCTCATAAATAACAACAAAGTACTGAATTATCAAGGCTGTAACTCAGTCAAGAGGTGCTGTAACCATTTATATTATATGACCTCAGCAGAACCTCTTGATTGAATTGCAGCCTTTCATTAAATCGGGCATTCTGTATTATTTTCTCTGAACTAAAGTAAATCAGAATGGCAGAGAGATTAGCCCCCAAGCCCATCTCTTTGTGAAACAGAGGCATATAATTTTTAACCATTACCTCGATTTTGTAACTTAAAAAGATTGTGCATAATCTACTGTGTCAAGATTTCCCTTCCCTCTGTAGCGAATGATGACATGACAAAAATAATACTGTGTAACCCAGGTACATTTAGAAACTGCAGGGCTTGTAAAGGAGCAAGATCCCACTACTGAAAGCTAGAGAAAAGTGGTGGGGGGGAGGAAGGGGGACGAGGGAAGAGAGAAACTGTAGCTTCATAGCACTGCAGATTCATTCACAAAAAGCTGGAAACCAGAAGGGACTATTAGCTCATCTAAGCTCATCTTCTATATATATTACTGAATATTCATTATTTCATCAAAATCAAACCTTCCTCTGATTTATTTCTAACTACCATTTTACTAGAAGAGAAACAGCTGGCCTCTGAGTCAGGACATTCCATAAATATCTCCCTGCTTTTACTGGAAAGTTGTGTGTGTAGGGATGAGGGTGGAGGGAATGGGGGTACTTGTAATACTCTCTCTGTTCATCTCCAGCTGGCTTACACAATGCTGCCTCCATAAAGCAAGAGACAACCTCCATCCCAGCGGTCCTCAAACAAACCCATGATGACAAACGTCAACATCTTGGACCTTTTTATGGAGTGGGTCCATGCAGGAGCCCCTGTGCTGACTCAAGCTGCCACTCCAGTGATTCCACCCACGGGAATCATTTCTCCAGAGGTCGCTTCCAAGGCTGCTCGGCTTGGGCTGGGAGCATGATCTGGGAGAATACAGGTTTCCCCACGGTTCGCACCACGCATGGGAAGAAGGTGGCATTCTCCTCATCCGGCCATAACGTTTCACAACATGCTTCAGGTTTTCCTTACTGCTTGGACTTTGCCTCCTTTTCAAAGCCCCTACGTTTAACTCGGTAAGAGAAAAGCTACAGTAAGTCCCTTTTCCTATTTTCTTATATTTGTGTAGCTGTTAGACATTTTGCAAAGGAGGGGAGTACCAGCCAGCCTTTCACAACAAAAGGGCTACTGTCACCGCGCCAGTCCCAGACATGGTGGAAACCAGCCCACAGGAAAAGGCCTGGCTCCAGTGTTAGGCCCCGGCCGAGTACAGTCACTGCATTCACTCAAATTGGCAACAGGTCTCAGTGTTCCTGGCTTTGAGCTGTGAACAAGGGTCGGGATTGAATAACCAATTATACAACCGCTGACTGAGTTTATCCAAGGTTTGCAAACTGCTATAATAGCCCAGTATTCACTGACTGTTTTATCCTTTTCCAGATATAGTGTCATATCTCCCCTTGTGCTCCATTTACATGTCACTTTATTACATACATCCATTAAAAAGGTTAATACAATGTCACAGTCAATGCCTAAATGTTGCCATTCAGTATCCTCGCCTTGCTCCCCGGTACATTTCACATCGGCACATTTCTTTCTCTCCCCCTCTCCCGCGCTCTCCTGCGCGCTTTGCTCACTCACACTCAAACACTCACACACACACACACTCTCTTTCCTGCTGCAAGTCAAATCAATTTGCTGTCAAGAATACAGAACAGAGCATGAACAAAACGGTAGCCAAGAGTCAATAGAGTAAAAACTGCACCCTCCCTGAAGTTGCCAGTCACGGTGAGCGCATTGTGCTGCCAGTGACGGGAGTAACCTTTAAAACTCTGAAAGTTCAGATAATCACTTAAAATTGTAGACATTGTTGAGACTCCCTGAATCACCTGGGTCCCTTAAACTATCAGGAAAGTTCACTCACTTAAAAAAAAAAAAAAGCCTTTTGAATGGCTTTTCTTACTTTCGGATAAACGTTAAGCATACCAAAAATTGTTCTTCTCTGATTTTTAACACTTCCCAACTTGACCCCGACTATAACCCAGACGCGTAGGAGGCTGGAAAAGATTGGAAAAAATAGAACCAAATTCCTCTACATCTTCCTGTGAATGACTGATGGAGATCTTTCTTAAAGTTGTAATTTTTTTCCTTTTGTATAGAAGTTTGTGTCTGAAAACAGCAAGAAAAGAAAATCACTCAAAGTTTTCTACGGGTTAACTTTTTGAGATAACGGTATTCCTGTTTTATACTGGCCTATTAACACAAAATGGTGTGAGAAACCAAGGACAAAATTTTACCTTTTGATTTTATGCAATACAAATCACTGTTGTTTGCATATATATGTTATCACTGGGATAAAGGTACAACTTTTAAGTACAGCAGGGAATCTCCAATGGTACCACAGTGAAGCTACATTTGTTTAAAAAAAAAATCAAAATTTCATTCCTGATCACAAAAACTGATTTTCATTTAACTTTTTGGCCTTTTCCAGTTAGGAGTAGGGCAGTTCCGATAGAAGACTTTGATCCTGACAAGTAAAAAACTTAAGGATAATCTTCATTCTCCCTCATTTTCATGGGGCTTGAGATTTCATCTTTTTGGTCCAGACAAACGTAGTAGAACACAGTAAAAGCACACTTACTTCTGTGGCATGCCTAACCGTGAAAGTCAATGGACACAGACAAAATGTTTTCAAAAAGACTATTTTTGTGGAATCTAATTGTTTGTTTACTGATTATATCACAGCCAAGAAAGTGCACAAATATTTGAAAATCAATTAAACTGAGGGTTTTATCAACTCATCACCATTATGACTGCAACAACGGAAAATGGAATATTTTTCCCAATATGCCCCCCTGCAAAGGAACATGAAATATACTATTCACCTAAATTGTACACTAGTCCTAAAGGGAAAAAAACCACTTAGCCAAGATAAAGCAATTCACTGTCGCAAGTCTTTAAAAAAAAAAAGGGTTTGCCTTGCATTTTAGAAAAACCTTCACAGAGGTTTTGGATATTACCTGTTTTCCCTTCTGATGAGTGCTCAGGCTTCAAACACCAACCCCTGATACTTACACAGACCACTGCACGTCATGGTACCAAACTGTGCTGCAAGGAGCTTAAACGATCTTATTTCTTTGCTCCTTAGTTTGGAAAAGTTAGGGATATGTGAAGCACTGAGATGCACTGTTAGAGGAGCACAGCAGCCCTGACACACTAAATGGAGAGACACCCAAACTTCACATAATTTCTTTGACTCTTAATAAAAAAAAAAAAAATAAATAAATAAAAAAAAAAAAATCAAAATCTTCAAGAAGCTCCATTACTCAATTTAGGATTCCAAACAAGAGAATTACAGCAAAAATCTATTTCCAATGAATCACTTTCCTAACTAAGGGCCTGTATGTAAAATTCTTGCTTTTGTTCTTCCTTTTTTTTTTTTATGTCATGCCTTTTGAAACATGCACAATGAAACTGCCCACTTTTGCATCATAAAAGATCCGTAGGCACCACATTGTTCAGCTATCAGTAATAGACTCTTGATTGAGTTGGACTCTGAATGACACACAGTAGCAGCAAATGATAAAAAAGAGAGACTGGAGAAAAACCCTCCCCTCAATTTACTCCTAAACCAATTATCTGCAAGCTACGTGCACCATGACATTCTATTAGAGACAAATTATATTAGCCCTGTTTATGAAAGTTACGGCAAGTTGTTATCCAGAAATGGGCATTACCTCTGATCAGAAGAGAGGAATGGGACAATTCCCTTGGCAAGTGGAGAGGCTGGTATTTTTTCCTTCTGTTTCCTTCTCTTGACTAATTATTCTGAAGAAAAAAACTTAAGGCTAAATTTTGTTACCTCAGTTTTTTACAACTTGATAACCTGACTTAGTACTAATCTAACTGAGCCTGAAGGCAACGAGCTTCAGAATTATTTAAGGAAAAACAACTCATCTGAGCCCCTCTGGAAAAGGACATTCTCCGAACCCTGACTTCTTTTTCCTGCTCATTCAAGCACAAAAAGGAAAAAATGGGGCTGGAATTTCTAAGGCCAAAACCAAAACAACAAAACAGGACATGACGCACCTTGGCAAGTTTACAGGCTTTCAGACAGGGAAGGATGCAAAACTGCATCACATTTGGACAAACGCTTGCAAGAAAGAAAGTCCTAACTTGGAAATATTGTTATAGAAATGCTCTTTTTTTTCTGTCAGGAAATTCTGAAAGTGAAAATTCCCACCTATCACCCCTTCTGATTCACAAATTAGCACTTTGCAAGTGTCTGCAGCTCTGGTCACCAAAAAGACATTCCCAGATGTGCTGTTCTGTAGGAGGATATACTATCCTTTCAACATCATAGTGTTACTTTAGCGATATTAGGATCTCATGCATCTGAAGATGATAGTCTATACCTCTGTAATGTACCTACAGCAGCCCAGCCTCATGTATTTGGAGGAAACTGGTATTTCCTGAAAGATGCTCTGCCTCTCAAAGGAAAAATGTTGTCTTACTGATTTGTGGTGTTTTCATTCCACTGTTAGACGGCTTCTTGCAAACACTTCAATTATATGTTATTTAGAAAGAGGACACAGAACAATACTGTACTAACTAATATTTTTGCCTCAGACCTCAAAGAATCTCTTTTGGACAACAAAAATGCACCATTGAGAATTCAAGAATGAGAACACTAATCTACAAATGTTATTAGCCCAGTCTGTCCACAGTCCACAGACCCTGAAAGAGTGACAAACACTCCAGTGAGTGATAAAAGTACTTTCCTATGATTAAAAAAAAAAAAAAAAGGCAAAAATAATAGTTTTACTTCCTTCTAAGTTTAAGGAAAAACTCAGACTGGTTAGTTTCCCTCTTCTCATCCCTCTTCCTTCCGAGACCTCCTTACTGTGAGCACACAAATAATTTTCATTAATATTCTAAGGGAAATATTAATTAACATCTAGCTATTCAATCCTTGACAGAAAAGAAGAACAAATCACAGTCTGATTTACTGACTCCTGAAAACAGATTCTTAGGGGAACTAAAGAAATTCAGAGATTAGAACAAACTATACCTTATGGAACTCATGGCCACTTTGGAGTTATTCCTATTTATAACTGTATCTTTTGGTATTCGTGCTACTTCCCTGCTCTCATCAAAAGAGAAGTACAAAGAAGCAAATGTGAGGGCAGATCTTTTCTTCCATCAATTCTAATGGCTAGATGCTCTAACAGAGCACGCTTTTATTTCTATTAATGTTCACTTTTAAAGCCTCGTGTCAGCAATAGCCAGTTTTAAGGCAGGTCCAGTAATTCTAGCTTGCTAATTGGTTATTTCAGAATCATATTATTATTGTACTCAAGAATTGGAATGCTATTGCTTTCATCAATCTTTGTTTAAAAAAAAAACACAAAGATACGAATTTCCACCTCTTCAATTTCGAGACTGCGGCGAAGTGCCGAATTGCCAGTGGTTGGTAGATAGATTCTATTTCAAACGCATATTTATCTGTGTTAGCTGCAAAATGATAGGGCTGTGCAGAAGTAACGACTCACTTGTTTCATGTTCCTAATCTTCTGCTGAATATCCCTTCATAACTTGACTATAGAGGGATGGATTTATTTGAATTTCATTTGTGATGTCATGCGGATTTTAAGAGCATTCCTAAATATATGAAATCCCAGAAAACCTCCGCAAAACTTTTCTCTCTGAACATGCAATAGGTATAACCAAACAGCTGGGAACAGTGAAACTTGAGAGAAATGTAACTTAAAATCTATCATATTATTAACATTTTAACCACCCTCAGTCATATTCATGTTGTTACATTTTCAAGTTATTTTCCCTTTACAAGAAACATAAACATAAGTTTCTTTGATATTTTAAACCCTGACTTAGAGACTGTTTCAAGCTCCCTCCGTCCAAGTGTTAACTGACTAATAGCTCTGCAGCTGTGGAAGAAAACATCTCTCATCTCCCCCATGGTCCAGCACCTTCCATTTATGGTTAGAATGATTTCATTATGTTTTACCACTGCTAGCTGCCATATTTTTCCCCAAGCCCTCTCCCCGGCCCACTGCTAACTGTTATAAACCTTAGAAAGGATTTGGAAGCTATCACTCAAAGCACCACTGAGCAAGAGCCAATCACCAAGGCAAGGGAAGCCTTCTTACCTAAACAAACCATTATCGGCTCATCTCATGTCTTTGTACTCTTTTTTGCTATTACCTCACGGGATTAACTTTTATCTCTAATCTCTGCTCTGGCCAACTGTCAGGCAGCCTAAAAGCTGCCTGTCTTTTAATCTGTGTGTAATAATACTGCTGCTACTAACAGATAACTGTGAAACAACATGGAGGGAAGGAAAAAACACAAACACACAAGGGCTGATTGTTAAAAACTGCTGTGCTAGATCCTACCTGAAAGGAGAGCAAGATCATGCATGATGTCCATATTGCATCCCCTTGGTTTTCTCTTTCGTGTTTTTCTTTTCAATCTAAACCCCTCTGAAGTGTCTTAATTTGGGAGATCTGTCCTTATTAACCACTTTACCTCCTGTTTAACTTGACATGGCCACATTCCTAGGACTATGAAATAACCCTCTCCTACTTGTAACTTTACATTAAACAAAAAAATCAGGATGGGGAACATAACATAAAATCAAAAAACAAAAGGGAAAAGAAAATTAATGATCCTACTGTAAAAGGAGATATCCAAAGCTTCAAAACAGTCAACATTTTAAAACTTGCTTTGAAATAAGTAAGTCTCTTACTGGGTGGCACATCTACCAGGCAGTCGGTTTTACTTTAAGTTAATAGTTTTATAAGCTCCCCCCCAATACTACATTACACCATGTTTGGTAAAACAGGGCTAAGACAAAGAAAAACAAAGACTACTTAATTATGGCCAGGTGTGTAGGGAAGCAGTTCTTGCAGAATATGGGGTCTTGACGGGTTAGCGCAGGGAGGCAAACCCTCATAAAAACTGCTCTTGTAGGGGGGTGTTGGTGGCATTTTTTTTTTCAGATTTTATTAAAAGCTTATTAAAGTCAAAGACAGGCCCTTTTATTTAAATCTAGTCCTTGAAAGAGTTTGAAAATCAACAGGGGAGAGGAATAAAGGAGGCTTACCAAAAAAATCTCGGCAGGAGACTTATAGATAGATTATTTTAAGGAAGTAGTTGTAAGGACAGAAAGGATACAAGTCTTATAAGGAATAGCAGGAACAATTAAACCAAAAGGGTTAGTGATATATTTCAACTGTTGAACTTGATAGGATTCCAGCTCAGTATCCCACTATACCTCCAAAAACCTATCAAACAACCTGATACACTCCAATCGCTCTCCAGATACAAAAATTTAAGAATTATGCACCATACCTTGAATAATCAGCAAACCTGGGGAAGCTGGAGCTGTAAAGCAGCACATGGCAAAAACTCCTCCTCCTGGCAGGTCCAAGCCAATTCCTTTGAGGGCTGTTACTCTGAGGGTCCCAATTAGAACTGATCAGGCAATTTAGAAAAGTACTTTTTCATCATTAGATCTCAGTGTTTCACAAAAGAGGTCATTATCATCACAGTAGTAGTGGTGTAGCTGCCTAGTGTGTGGATATATGGCTGAAATTAAGAGTTGTGGGGAAAAGCAAAGAACTTTGTTAGAACTTCGTTATTGACCATGTTGGCTTGACCGTTTCAAATCTCATGATGACTTTGTACGTCCTAACGGTTGTGTCATCTTCCAGCTTTAGTTGGAAAGACATCATTATCTCCAAGTGGAGAAAATGAAGCAGAAAAAGAAATGGTTTGCCCAAGGTCAGCCAAGAAGGCCCAGTGGCAGAGCCAAGGCCACAGAATCACAGAATTGTTTAAGTTGGAAAAGACATCCAAGATCATCGAATCCAACCTTTGACCTATCACCAGCACACCAACTAGACCAGAGCACTGAGTGTCACGTTCAGCCATTCCCTGAACACCTCCAGGGATGGCGACTCCACCACCTCCCTGGACAGCCCATTCCAATGCTTAACAACTCTTCTGTGAATAAATTCTTCTTGAAAGCAGGTGACAACAGCAGCACAAAGGTAGAATCCGACGTGCTTTCGGAGAGGGTCAGCCCTGGACACGTCCTCCTGCTCCCCAGATGCCCCAGCAGGGGCAGACCCAGCCCCAGGAGACCTCCCCAGGCCTCTGGCCCCTTTGTAGCTTCACACAGCCCTTCCCTGCAAGTCACCATGGATTGTCATGACATACCCCAACTCCCACCCCTAGCTGAGCTGTACCTCAAAATGGATAAGAAGCCAATGAAGGCATCAAAAGCAGGTCCAGTGTGTCCAGTATAGCTAATGTCATCTGTAAGAAAGCCGAAGGGCATTCTGCAGGAGTGATTATCTTTGTAGACTCTAAATCTCAGCCCTCTGCACAATCTGGTGTAATAATCTCAGTTACATATCACAGGGACAAAGGAGCATTCCTTCTCATTCCATATCTTGATACTGAACTAAGAGGGACAAAAAGATACAGGAAACCATTTCACCTGACAACATGAAGTCTTTATATTTGCCCTTCTCACCCTAAGATGCTTATACTCAGCCCCAAAATACAGGATCACTGCAAACATTACAATATTTATTGCTCAGTTCAGATCTGAAAATGAAAACAAAACACTCTATCCTCTCACTGCCACCTCTGAAATTCTTCTTCATGCCACTGTCAGTGTTGGTTCCCTCTTTCATCAGAGTAAAAATTTACATCTGTTCTACATTTAAGAGACAACATTCACAGTTTTTCAGACTGCCAGCACCAAAAACTAACAACCAAGTTCTAATCAGTGACAGAAATGTGCCTACACTTGCTGCCCACTCCCACTAAAATAAGGAATCAGGGACACGAACACTAGCTTTGACCCAAGCGCCCAGATTAGCAACCTCCCACCTGCCCCCACAACCTCCCCCCCCCGAAATCAATACATTGCTGTGTTTAAAAACAGTTTGCTGGAAACTTCTCAGAAGCAGCCTGGTGAGGGTGATTATCTGAGGATCTTAAGTGAGGCTTTAATAAGGTTCTACTGTATACAGTACATCTAAAAAAAAGCCCACTAAAAATAACAATGAGAGGAGATGATTGTAGAGGATCTCACTCTCTCAGCATCATTTCTAGCTTGTGCCCACATCACTACAGCAAAGATATCTTGTCAGGCCATGAGGGCTCAACAGGCCTAATCAATAGTTGTTATTTTTTTGCAAGTGCCAACAAAAGAAAAACATAATTTATGCCACACAACATGCTGAAAATAATTTGTACTAATTGGACTGCCTAAAAATCCCCTTCTGTCCTTCTGTTTTCAATTGCTTTTAACTTTGCAAACTTCGACTGTCCACACTGAAATGCTTAGCCTCCGAGCTAGGGAAAAAACAAAAACACAGGAGTAACAAGGGCAATATTACTTTCTTGCAATCTGACAGTTTAAGCTGCCATTTCTGAGCAAAATTAGCATTGGATTTCAGTGTCTAACTTCCTTCAACTGTTTTTTAAAAGACAGCTACACTGCTCAAGAATGCCAAATTTCGTCAAGTGAAGATTAAACGAGTACAGACCTCTTTCAGCATTGTCTTCAGAAAAAGTTAGAAGACTGCAGACAGCTGTGACATACTTTAATACTTGTAATACATATTCTAATACTATGTATTCTGATTAATCCCAGGGACTTGTAACAGCCCTCTGGAAGCACACAGAGTAAATCTTCCAGCTTGTTGATTTTTTTTATTTTCATAACCACACACAAACATTACACAGCACTACAACATTGCAAGGGGCCTTTTAGGCCACCAGGTTTGTCCCTCTGATACTACAGCCAGCATGTCATTAATGCAGGTTTTCATTAATGTAGAGAGTTTGTCTGCAAAAAGAGTTTGGGTGTTTGGTTTTGGTTTTTTTTTTCTCTAACATACTGCTCCAGAACCTCACTGATTTAATGATGACAAGCCTCCTAATTTCTTCCCACTCTACTCTGCACTGGTGCAGCCTCTCCTCGAGTGCTGGGTGCAGTTTTGGGTACCACAATATAAAAAAGTTATAAAGCTGTTAGAGAGTGTCCAAAGGAGGGCTACAAAGGGTAAAGGGTGTAGAGGGTAAGTCATATGAGGAGCAGCTGAGGTCACTTGGTGTGTTCAGCCTGGAGAAGAGGAGACTGAGGGGAGACCTCAGCGCTGCCTACAACTTCCTTGTGAGGGGCAAGCACTGATCTGTTGTTCTCTGTGACCAGTGACAGGATCTGAGGGAACAGTATGAATCTGTGTCAGAGGAAGTTTAGGCTGGGTATTGGAAAAAGGCTCTTCACCCAGAGTGGCTGGGCACTGGAACAGGCTCCCCAGAGAAGTGGTTTTAGGGGCACTACCATGTCTAATAAGAACTGATGCTTGCCTATGCCTCCTGGAAAAAGGCAGAATTTAGGATAGCAGTATTTAACTTCGAAGTTACTCCGGTGATGAATTTGGCTTACTAGATGACCAATGATGAATCCACAGGCAGAGTCTGTCCTACGTTTGCTTGAGATCATACGTCCTTCTTACAGCTGATAAACACTGCTTCCTAAAGTAAGCTCACTGGGCACACTATTATCCCTTACAGAGGGAACATACAAAAGCAAGCTAACACAGTAATTGAAAGTTATTCATAAAGGGAAGATTCCAGTAAGTAATAAAACATTTCAGAAAAAAGCTCCCCACTACCATTTGTCTACTAAACTATAGATTGTACTTTCATGGACTGTGTGTTCCGATTAAAACCAAAACAAAACAGAAATCACTACTAATGAGTATTCTTCATGTTATCACAGGAAAAGGCCAGTTTCCAGTCTCTGTCCTGCTTGGAGAACTTTGGATCTGGTGCACAGCTGTCTAACAAGATATGGGTAGCAATGTTGAACATTTGTTTTTATCTAGTATTTTTAACTGTGGTAACACAAAGAAAAGGTTGGATACCTTCCCAAAACAAATGAAGATGCATTCCAAATCCTAAAACAAAAGTTACAAGCTACAAAAGGAACATAACAGGCTGTCAGGCCAAAGCTGTTACTGGGGGAACAGACAGGTACAAGGAATTTGCTGGGGTAAGGTGGGTCAAGTAGTACAATGTTCTGCACAAAAGGATGAAGGACAAGCAAAACTAAGGAGAACTGGGGATGGAAGAAAGGTGGTCACTGGGTTTTAATGAAAAGTGCCTATTTCTGTAGCATTTTTCCATAACTCCACTGCAATCAAGCAGAAATATGCTCAGTAAGAATGACAGTATCCGAGGCTTCATCTTTTCTTTGGTGATCCAATGTGGGCTCAGGTCTTACAGACTTAGACCAAGTTGTATGTGAACTATCAACAGAAACAGTATTTCAGAAGGAGCCTGCCCTATCCTCGACAGGTCTGGAGAGGAAACTGGCTGCTCCTTCACAGCAGAATGATAGGGAGAAACAGCAACTGGTTAATACAGAGAACTAGGGAGTTCAGCTCGAGTGTTATCTCACGCCTTGAACTAACCTGACAGGATATATGTACATCAGATTTTGAATTTAATTGGACCAAATGCCTGGTGACCATCCTGTGACTGCATAGCATGGCTCAACTCTAACAGCTCGCATGTGGAAATACCCGAGGGACAGAGATAAATTTTCACATAGAAAATGTTAAATGTTAGGCTCTGTTCTAACATGTGGCTATGCTGTTAGGATAGCAGCAGCAAAAAATCAACGTATAGTCTAATGCAGGAGCTTTTTACCATTCACTCCTAAGTTTATTAATTTTCAAAAGGGTTCATGCTGTTATTTTATCCAAAATTTGCACACACATTTCCAACAGATAATTAACATTTACTACAAAGAATAAGGAAAGTATGATAGATAAGGTTAACCTGTACTTCCGTTACAACATGAAGTTGTATATATATAATATATACATAATAACTGTGACATAACCTGCCCTTGCAGTGCAGAAATAATCACCCCATGTGCATAAGAGGGAAGAATTTGTGTGGGTTTTTTTTTCAAGAGAAACTTGTTTTTTCATACAGTGCGACTCTGAAGTGCATCAGTAACTGTATCTGTATGTATGCATATGAAAAAAAAAATTCTGTTCTTACAGTGGCTTCAAAAATTCAAGCAGGGCAAGCAGAAGATACTGCTTTGAACGAGGAGGCATTTAAAAAAAATAATTATGACTGAAAATCTTCTTTTGTTGCTCTGTGGAATTATTCTGACTTTGTAAAAGAGTAAAAAACTCCTAGACAGGCAGGTGATCAATTAAACTGATACATCAGGACTGAGTTGAGTATTCATTCAGTTTCCACCCAAACATTGAATCCTCTGTCAGAATCTCTCCTAGGAAGCAAAGCTTGCTCTTTGTGAGTTCCATTAAATACAATTAGCTGAGTGATAGATTCATGTACAGGAGCAGAGTGGCATTATTAATGCAGAACCCTGAAGAATCCTTATATCCATATCCCACTGTGTTGATTTTGCCATAGTCACTGTTAGAATCACAGGTTACTTTACCTACAGAGAAAATCAACTTTCAAAAGATCCAAGAGAGAAAATGGTATTTACAAATGTAGCAGCTTCAATTTCAAGGTCTAAAAGATTGCAGAAAAATATAATAGAAACAGAGGATCACTTTTTCTATATTCTTTCAACTTACACAGCTAATCAAATCTTCCAGATCTAGTGCTATAGATATGTATGAGAATGAAAATAAGAAAGATAACCACAGAACAGATAAAAATCATCAAACGCATTACCATAGTTTTGAACGATGACAAAAATGGCAGTTGAGTGAGATATTACCCTCCAGCTTCATCACACTCAATGACACATTTAATGTCAGAGTAAAATTTATAGGATATTAAAGCAAACAAAACTATGTTTGAAGCAATGCTAATGTTACTTTGGTGTTTGCACACAAACCACCAGAAGTTTGCAAATTTAAACTTGACACACAGGCCTTCATCTGTTTTATAAACACAAACGGCAACATTTGTACCAAGCACATAGATCCTGGGTGAAGCTTTTAATTTTGTATATGGATTTCAACTCCTGCTTTTCACTTCCTAGTCCAGGTGGTTGGGCACCACAGCCTGGCTTCTACTGACAAGATATTATAAAGTAAAACATTACAGCTGTAAGGCTACCCAAAGGATCTAAGAATTTTTATGGCCAAGGGTAATATTTGGGGGCATGTATGCTGTGCTAAAAGTGATCTGAGTCATGTTTTAGACACAGAGTAATTCCTTTCACAGAACAGCTTGGATTTCCTCCCAGTAACAGAAAAAAGTGCATATAAGTCCATGTAGGTCCATTAAGCGTTCATTTAATCTTCTTTTCCCCTCCATTTTTCTTCTTTGTAAGATCTTCCTGTTCATCTCCAGTTATTAATTACTACCAGAGGCAAAAGACAACAGGTAAAAGATAACCAATTTGATTATGGCAAATCTAATCTATTGCTTTCAAAATTAAAATAAATCAAACTAAGCCCTTCTTTTATTTAAGCAGCTGAAAAAGGTATATTGCATATTTCAGGTAGTTCAGTTTTTAATTCTTCAGCATTCTCTATACCATGTGAAAATAGCTACCACCACTCTTTTTATTGCTAGGTATTATGTTGCCTGAATTCATAAAGTCACTTAGGATGTACTTAATCTAAAATATGTCCCTAAATCTACCTTTGTATAGTGTGGTCTAAGTTTAAGAGAATTTTATGCTATGTTAATAATGTCATAATTTCCCCCCCCACACACACACACAAAAACACTGATCTAATCTGGCTATTACAAAAGTACTGGGAAAAGCACCATTCTAGTATTTTAAGAAGGACTTCTTCTAAAAGGGTTGTACATTTGTGAAGAAGGATTTGGGGAATTTAAAAAAGCTCTCTTCAAAAAGCTAGATTTTAATTTACAGAAATAAAATAAAAAAAAAAACATAAAAAGAGAGAGAAATTATATGGACAGGTTTTCTAGTCCATCATATTAAGAACTGAGTAAATTATGCTTTTTTTGTTAAATACTTCCTTTTGTTGACTCCAAGTGAGACTAACAGAGTAAACAAGAGCAGAACTGATATGTGTTATTCCTACCCATGATGCCACAGTTCAACTAGTTTCATCAACCAAATACCAAAGGTAAAGGGATTTGGTAAGAAAAATGCAACCCACAACTACAAGTAAGTCAAGTACTAAATTATTCAACGGGCATTACTGTCTTACTCTTCTCACTTAAATTCCAACTGCACCAAAGACAGAAATACCAGAGTTGTTTTCTGTCACCTCTCACAAAAACTTGGTTAATTAGCGTAGCACGGAGCGATGCCCCTGGTACACACGTGACAATATACACCCACACACTAATTCACTCTGCCACATTCAGACTTCATTAGGTGTGAGCCCAAGCTGCGAGGTTCAAATCCTTATCTGGAAATGCACTGTGCTGGGCTGGAATACAGGAGTGAGCTTGAGGTGATCCAGGCCCCCACTCTGTTCTGTTCCCCAGCTCACATCTACATCAGTCTTCTTTTAGACTCTGAGGCAAGAAATGCTTTTACAGTTTGCTGATACAAAACCAAGCACACGGGATCTCGGTCTGAGTTTGCACCTCACAGGGTTACCACACCTGTAAATAAATAAAAATACCAACAATACTGGGCTTAGGCGACAGTCGTGTCTTCCACAAGGAGGAATACTGTAGATCTGAAACATTGGAGTAGTGCAAAATAGATGCTATTACTGGCTAAACAGTAAAAGTGACCACATTTCTAGAACAATGCAGATTTTAAAAAGCAAAGAGGGAACAGTCTTACAGGAAATCCGTGCTGCCCAATTTTCTTTTCCCAGAACGGCTTTTGGGAGGAGAAGGTGGCCATTCAAGCTATGGGGCTCTACTGCTTCCAGTAAAGGCATGATAAAGGTTTGTTACTGGTAGATCCTGAGCAAAGAATATGTGAACCTGAACATATACACTGTTGGGATGTCTTGCACTGCACAAATAGACAGAGACTAAACAGAACAAAAATTCTCAAGGAAAATAAAAATGAAACATTGTAATATATCACTGGATTAAAGTGAAATCTTTCTGGAAAAAGGTTCATGTTGGCATCTGAATTGCTGAGGTGATGTTTAACTAATACACAAACAGAAAGGAAAATATCCTAGAAGCTGAGAAGTGAGTGGTGGTAGCAAGAAGAGTGTAATTTAATAGCCTGAAGCTGTCTGATATACAGTCTGAGCATAACCACATTAACAGAAACCTTGTAAACCTTCAAACTGTTAACTATCTGTACCGAATGGCACACCAAATCCTTTTAAATACAACTTATTTTGGCTGAATCCCGTCAGGGCAAAATTAGCCCATGTTGTTTACAACTGAAATTACACACTGCCATTCCATTCAAAGCTTTCTTGCTCAAGGTCTTGCCTCCCACACTGGTTGCATTTAGGTATTTTTCCAAAGCACTGTTGAACCTTACGGGACAGCACCGGTCGGATTTGAAAATCAATGCACACTATTATTTTTACTACTGAGTGTCATGTCTTAGCATCACCCCTCAAGTCTGCCCACCCCACCAAGCCAGAGCTTTTCCACAGCAGGCTTTACACAGGTATAATACAATCACTCCATGAGCTATGCACTGGCTGAAGGATCTACCCCTAACACAGAGAAGACACTTCCGAAGGGGGGAAAGAGCTTAACAGGTTAAATCATATTGGAGCCCCGCGTCCAACACAAGAGAGTTTCAGCAGGAGATGTTCTGGGCTTTTGGTCCAAAGTTCACTTTACTTCCACTGAATTCAGTAGGCTTAGACAACCACTAAGTAAGATCACAGTTACTAATTTTGCTTTTGCTGAATTCTCTAAACTGTTAAAGAATTAAATCCTTCATTTTATTAGACCAGAAGAACCAACCTAACACCAGAGCAATTTCATGCAGCGAACATCTTTGAAGAAGAGCAGCTAAGGTGAGTACACACCACAGTACCCCTAGGTCATTTTCTTCTTCCCCTTTTTAGATGAGTTTGCCAACAAGTGTGCCAAATAGGCACAAATAGGATTGTTAAGGTTTTATTCAATATGGTTACTTCTTTCAGTGCCACGAGCCATCATGATGCCATCATTCATTGCAATACAGTTAGTCTGTGGCTCATCCATTTGTCACCAGTGACCGCAAAAAATACAAGGAAACCCAAAACAAAACACAAGAATCCCTCCTGAAGTACTCACTGTTCTCCCAAAAAAAAGAGAGGATCCATAGAAAGTCAAGACAACCAACTTCCTATGCCCTCTGGTAACTCAAGGATAGGTTTATTTAATCTTCTGTAGCTCTTTTAACACTATGAATAGTCAACAAATTAGCTGAAATCACCTATCTCAAAAGACAAATGACAACATTGTTCATTTTCACACACTGAAGTGAAAGAAAATTTTTGGATTATGAATTCTCACTTTTCTATCTAACAGTCTCAACACGTCTCTCAAATATTAACTTTGTGTCACCATCTCTGTGCAGAGGCAGGGTTAGGAAAGCAGAAAGCCTAGGAATTCATGCTGGAAGTCAGAATCCATGCGGAATCCATGCTCTAGCACTCATACAGCAGGCTGAAGACATGAGCATTCTGGAGCACAGCCAGCATAGCCTTTGGCTTTGAAGAGTTCGGGTGACTGTGTCCTGCAGTCACCACTGGATGTGTGGGAGGGGAAGCTGCACCATGTTGAGTTTGCCCTGCAGGTGAAACTTAGAAGTCAAACTGCCTGTGCCATAATATTGTCTCATCATATCACAATGAAATGCCACGGCACAATGCACCACACTGACTCTGAGAATGCTTCAAGATCTTTCGTTTTCTCTTGGCCAAGATTATCTATTCCACCTCACAAAGCCTGCATTGGCCATGCATACGTAGGGGAAATTTGAAGTTTAGAATTACAGTTATGATTCACAATGGTTGGCTGAATGGGAGAAGGGTGTTTAGGTCATTTTCTTTAGACTCCTTTGGACATCTAAGCTGGTGTCAAGGTATGTCAAGCTGGGTGTTTAAGGGCTGACCTCCCCATGGAACTGATGAGGCTGGGCAGGCATTGTCAGAGTTCAAATCAACCCACCTAAGTTAGACGTCTAGCAGTATAAATATCCTTCTTAAAATATGGAAGAGAAATTTGGAAGAAGAAGTCAGAATTTTTTCCAAGAAGTACCTTCATCTTACCATACAGATGTTTATGTTTCAGGGAAAGGGTTAAATGGCTTCTCCTAAACCACAGAAGCTACTACCCATATTTTAATTCAATACAATGGAAGTGAGGAAAAAAGAGAGAAGGAACAGGTTGGGAGCAGTTTTACAGGAAGGAACTTAGGTCTAGAAAAAGGCTTGTAACCAACTTTTTTATTTACTATTACATTTCTTTCAGCTAAGTCCAAAAAAGTGGGGAGGGGGTTCTGACTGGATAGTTTGCAAACTGTTAAACAGTTATGGGAATACAACCAAGGGAAAATTCCTACATTTTACTGTTTGTATTTCCTGTATTTCATAGTTTCACATGAACCTTCTTGTTTGCACGAGTCTTCCTTCCACTGACACTCCTCAAGAGCACTGTTGATCTCTAACCAGGGCAACTAACTAAAGCCTCCTAAAACTGTGTTCTAGCCACACTCCCCATGGCTGTAAGAAAATCCACACGTTCTCAGAATGTTCAACAAACTCTTTTAAAACCAAAGACATGCCAGTGAAAGGAAGTAACTTACAGAAGAGAACTAAACTAACCGACTGGTTCTCTAGCAGGAAAAAAATGAACAGGAAAGTGTGCATTAAAGAAGAGAAGCATTAATTCTAAAAGGTTCATATGACTGACTTACTAGGATAACAGCTTGAATTAATATCACACAGGAACCTCGAATGGAAACATCCCTACAGCACCAACGGACCTCGTCCAAATGCAAAACATCTGAACATCTTCCCGTAAGACAGGCTGCAGTATGACCCTGCAGAACACGGCCACTCTTGCACTGCTTGTACATCCCCTCTTATCCACAGCCTCCCTGCTAAACCTGTGATCCCCGAAAGAAGATGATGCTACAGTAGTTTACAACAGGTACAGAAGAATCATGCAAGGAGGAATCAGAGAGAGCTGACAAGTCGCGAATTCTTATTTTTCAGGATAACTTTGTCATGACCATACTCTGAAACTGCAGAAAATTGCAACAATTATACATTAAACTTGTTTTTAAGTGGTTTTGCTCAACTGCACCTACTCTTCTAGCTTATCATGAAACTGTCTTCTATAACAGTCTTGAGATGAAATACTTACGGGCATTTCTCGTATTGAAAAATATCTTATGGATAAGTCCAGAGCTTCTGACTGTGGAAAAAGGTGAGCAGAAATGGACTGGAAAAAAGTTACATAATTTGTGGTTTCCTCAAAATTTGAAAATAAAATCCACTTAAAAGGACAATCTGCAAGGCAGAAATACAATACTACTTTGTCACACAAACTGGTCAGAAAATGTTAAGATTTTGAAAATTCTAAATCAGAATTTTGAAGGAAATAACGAAGAAATATTACCTTTACTAGTACATATTATGTGAGTAGGGCTGTTTTTTTAATAATACTAACGTTATAGTTACTGGTAAGGAAAACAGAAAGCAAGCATCATCTCTGCCTCAATGAGTTTATAATGTTAACAAGTTTTTTAGAAGTAGTGCAGGTGTTGGGCTTTGTCTTTCCTGTCCTCCACTGAAGAGCAGAAACAGGCCTAAGTTTACATTAGCTTCTCAGAGGAACATAAACACATGCACACATGTAGGCACACAGAGAAATACACAGTCCTAATCTTAACTCTGTTAACTTTGTTTGTGACAGCCCACCGATGCCACATAAATGTGCTTATCTCCCGTGTTTTTCTGAAAGTGCTGAAAAATGTCATCTTCCATGACCTAGATGGAATCCGAAAAATCTAGACACATGACCACTGACAAGCAGTCCACCTGGAGAGGAGAGAAATACTTAAGTGTATCATGCAGGACACCCATCAACAGCCGACACAGAAAGTTTTATTCAAAGGCACCAAAACAACCGCTTTATTATGGAAAGTAAAAAACCTCCTCTTCTCTCATGTCAGAAGCAAATCTAACCAGAAAGTTGGTACAACTGAAAACAAGTGCAGCTATTTGAATGTGGTTGCTTTGAGGTATATATATTGAAGATCACTGCCATTAGTTAGCAGGACAGAGAATTTTCTGCTGCCTTACATGGGGAAATTTTAGCAATTTAAGCAATACATTTACCATTATAGCTTTGAATGCAAATGAGGATTTTTTTCAGCTTAGCTAACAGTCCTTTCTAGACAACAGGCTAAACTGAAAATGTCACTGTTTCCCCAAAATAAGAACAAACACGCAGCGGGTCACGGCAATAGACTGATAATTTTAAATCTGCACTGTTGGCTTTATGAACATAGGAACTTGGGAAGTATAGTTTATTATATACTGGGGTTAGAGATCTGTCAAGAACAGTCAAGAACTGCATTTAATATCTCCTCTAACAGAAATTATGCTTAATTAAAAGCCTATCAATAGTCTACGCTATATTGACATTGCAATGCACTTTACATAGTCATGTCCTGTTGATACCAAATTTTCACCATTACTTTTGCTATTACTGTCGCTTTTCTTCCTTGCCTCGGAGATGCTTGTTCATGCTCATCAAATCTAGTTAATGGATGTTAATGAGCTCTTTCAAGAACACAAGTGGAAAGATTGGAAAAGTCAGTGGAAACAAAGGGAAAATAAGATATGGAACTGAAAGATGAAAACTGAAGGAAAAGAGGAATAAATAACCAGAGCCTGTTTTCCCTCATGTTATGCATTTTTTTTCTGTCAATGGTGAAAGAAAGCGATGGAGCGACCTTTCCTCTCCTCCCAAACACCAGAATTCAGGTAAACCTTCCTCTACTTACTCCAGTTGCATGCGAATGAAACAAAGGGATGGATACTCAAGTCCCTTGGGTTCTGGGCCACAAAGGGGCTTCCTTAGTCCCTGAGGATGGGAACAGGTTTTATGAATTCAGCAGCATGAGTAATTGTGTCCCTGCAGACTCCTCCTGAGCCAGGCCAGAGCATTCCACAGCCCCCCACCCTTCCTATGTGTGCTCTGTCTATCTTCTGAGAGATAATACCGTATGTAGGTATCTCTTACACCTTTGGATTGTCAAACACAAATCAGCTGGCAAAAACTACTAAATGCAAAGTCAGAGAAATTTAAATATTGACTTGAGTTTCAAAATTCAGATTTTGAATACCCCTAAATTTAGATGTGTAGGGTCAAGAGTTTAGGTTCAGTCCCTCGCCCACAGGGAAGAGATCTGAAAAATGTGCTTACCTGTTAACTCCCAGAATCATCAGTGTGAACTGACAAGGTTTTACTGCATATAGATAAGATTAATGGAATCCTTCAAGGTGCACAAAACCCTCAAAGCTTTGGAAGTACCATTTAATTTGAGTAAGCAAAGCAGACATACATTTTTTTATGTTGAAGACTGGGATCTGATTCAGTCTCACTCACTCCAGTTTTACACACAGATAATTTTGGTGATGTCACTGGAATTACCTGATTTTTACAATGGCGTCACCAAAGGAGATTCAAACCATGTGTCTGCAAGGAAAGGAACGTGCAACAGAGAAAAAAATGACACAAAAAATATGTGCAAACCAGCCTTTGCAGAATTAAGGTAACCAGCATATAATCTTAAAAAAATGCTGTACCTTTAACAGTATTCAGCACCAAGGAGATGGAGACAGCTTATTGCAGAAGCCATGAGTCCAACATCAACTCTGGTGCAAGAGATGGTGGGGATGAGATGTGGAGATGGAAGGAGTAAGGAAGCAGTTGTCCACCTCAGGGACCATAAGCATGTTTGGATTCAAAATTCAGTTGCTTTTCAAATTAGTGGCTTCTTACAAAGCAGAAACTAAACCTATATTGATAAATCCTTGTAAGCAAGAACATTTGGCAATGCATCTTTCAGCAGGGGTTGATGCAGGTTTAAACAATCAAGTGCCACATACACTGTAAATGAAACTGCATCAGAGCCTGAACTCTTTAATTTCCCTAAAAGAAAATGCTTGGACGTTGAGTAGAAAAAGGATTCCATCAGAGTCTATCCTTTCTTTATTTGAAGTTTCAATCGTTTCAGTTAATTTTTTAAAAAAGCAATATTTTATAGGAAGTATTGCTTTGATCTAAGGAGATTCGTGCCGAGTAGCAGCTTCTATGAAATCAGAATTTTAGATTAATATATTATTGATTAAACTCTTACATTAAGGAAATGTTAAACTCTACTAAAATGTGTCTGATGTACCACTGTAGCTCCAGTATTTATGCATGCAGTATGAGAGACACAGCAGAATTCAAGATAAGGAACCACAGCTCCTGCTAATGCTAATAGCACAGTACACACCAGTTGTATGTATGCAAACATGTATATAATTTGGTCCTACATATCCACAGCCTCCTGTGTACTTCCTAGCTAGTATTCCAGATTTTAATACTAAATGGGACCTTCAGTAAACCTTTCACATTTAACTGAAAAATACTACAGTTGTTTACTAAGGGAGTGGGAAATCTGAGGAAGTTCCTTCATGTTCTCCTTAAATGTTTGAGAAGAAAGATAACAATGATGGCTCACCCAAACACTGATGCATATGAATACAGTTATTCCATAAAGAATAAAACTTCTCTAGGAAGACATTATTGTGGGGGCCTTCAAAAACAGCCACAACTGTACTGGAATTTAAGATGCTGCTCAGATAGCTGCAATTCTGTATAACAGACTGAATATGCCAAAATGCAGAGATACGTTTTAAGGTGGAAATGAGATCAGCACCTGCCCTGCTAAATTAGATGGTACTTCAGCATCTGACTTTTATCTTTCACATAATTGCTACAGTTTTTGGCTTCTTTCGTTTTTTTTTTAAATATTAGAATTCTTCATCTAAGCATAAGAATAAAGAGTAAAAGGACAAGAATTTTACTGGTAATATTTGGGAAGTATTTCTTATTTCAACAGAATTTTCTTGAAGAAACTAAAAACCAAGAGATAATGAAAATCATAAGAAATGAAGTTTCAAATTTGAAGTTGTTAAGCTACAGAAACGGTGTCCTTATTTCTGTAGGAGACAGACTATACAAAGCATTATTTTTTTAAAGGTTCCCTTCTATTTGGCTACCTGGTCTGCTGACAAAAGGTTACCTACTTTGATTGCCACTTTTTAAGTAAATCATTTTCCTAGGAACGTGTAAAAGAATGCCTGAATAATCCTTTCCAGTGTTCTAAGGACAGCTTGCAACGTAAGTCAAGGGAGCAGCCTCCGTTCTATACCAGTCAAAAATGTGGCCAGACAACTGTAATGGGTGGAAATCTTAACGGCACAGAAAGCCTTCCTTGTCAGGATTCAGGTCTGTGTAATCCACAAGTGCTCTCTGACTCTGAAGCACTGGTAATGGACTATAGATTCTGACCACATAGGAATAAGTCACATTAGAGAGTGTCTCCTGAAATCAATAACATGTATCCAGCCTATGATACCCCCCCCCATAATTCTTAAGGCTACCATGTGTATGTCATTAATCTAACAACTGAAAGGTATTTAAAATGTTTTCAGTTCAAGGTACCTCCTGTTAATAGTAGTTATGAAAATTAAATGTACATTAAGGCAAAGGGGAAAAGAGAGACCAGTGCTTCTAAAATGAAGGCTTTATTTTTGGCTATAAAAATTTAGAGCCCCCCCTCTTCCTCCCTCCCAGACCCTCAGGTTGATTCATCTCTCATTCAAATTTAAAATGCACAGAGAGGCTGCAACAAACCCACAGAAGATTGATATGCACCGCACTCCACACATGGTTTAGCTCTTTATTCCAAAGTCTGGCATGACGATGTTGGGTTTTGTGATATTATTATTTCAATATATAATAAACAGGGTTCGCTGTAAAAACAGTGCAATGCGAGTCCCCTTTAAAAAAAAATACAAATTGTTACTATAGCGCTTTGAGAGAAAGGGAGCGAGAGATTCACAATGCAGGCTCAGAACTTGGCAACCTGTAAAAGTGCCCAGTCGAAAATTACTAACAGCTGGAGATGACAGTTGTTTTAACAGCTGAGCTGACAGGATTAATTTAAATGCACTGAAATCAAAAGTAGATAACACCTGTTTAGTCTTCCAGGGCCATTCGACAAGGTAGGCCAAAGGAAAAAAGCAGAGCCACGGCTGTCTGTGCAGGCGTGTGTGCACGCGTGTATGTACGTACGTGTGCATGTATGTGTGTGCACGCACGGGTGGGCCTCTCCCTCCTCTCTTCTCCCCCTCCCTGTGCAGAGGACAGGAGGACTCCAGCGAAGAATGACATACTTTTGAAGGCCGGGTGTGCGGGGGAGATGGGTGGCTTGTCA
The DNA here is from genome assembly GCA_013399855.1 of Oxyruncus cristatus. NCBI lineage: Eukaryota > Metazoa > Chordata > Aves > Passeriformes > Cotingidae > Oxyruncus > Oxyruncus cristatus. The sequence continues at coordinate 657,204 of VXAY01001311.1, read as the reverse complement.
CACAATAACAGAGAGGCCAACCCCCGCCAGCTTGAAACATCTGGTTCCCATTGTGCCCACCCTCCTGCTCACCCTTCTTCCCCCTGCTCTTATCCAAGGTCTTTGACCCAAACCCAACAATGGATAAAGATCACTGGGTTTTAAAGCTGCAGTTTCTCACTCCTGCATCCCAGCCATCCTCCTGGGTTAATTAATGCATTCTCTTTGAGCTCCGAGTCACCGAAGCTCCCACACGCTCCCTCCCACCCGCTTCTTCCCCAAACTAAAAACAAAACAAAAAATTCCTCACCTTCCTGCCATGCCAGAGCTTGTAACTCGCATGTCCACAAAATAAATAAATAAAGTCTACAGGGCATGTGAGGAAAAGCGTGTGAAACAGCAAGAAATTTTTTATGTGGCAGGCAAGGAGGGAATGATTTTATCTTTTCCTCTAAGGCTACGATCTCTCACTCGGGCACGTGCGCACGGTGTCCTGTGCCACAAGAACTGCAAGCCCACAGGATCACGACTGGATGTCTCAGCATAGCCCTTGCTCTGGGTAAGAGCACCAAGAGATTCAACGTGGAGAACTGTGTGGCCCAAGAAAGGAGAATCCGCGGAACCCACATCTTTTCCGAGTACTGTAACTACCCCACAGAGCTACTGTGCCGACCTCCCGTTGCCCAAACAACCCTATGGGCCCAACCCTGCAGCTGCTCCACTTGCAGCAATCCCACTGAGGCAAAAGTGAGCTCTGCTACTGAATCCAGGCCAAAGGCTCCCTAAACTCAACCTGCAATCTCATTTTTAGTCAGGCAGACAAATGAGTTCGAGTTGTAACAGACCTATGTCCAGTCCCTTCTTGTAAGCAGGACCACCATCAGGCTGCATCTCCCAAGCAGTAATTAAACTTCACCACTGAGAAGAAGTGCACAGCTACTACTGTCAACCCTGCTTTAAAACCAAAATTGGAAATTGGACACAGAGAAGAAAGTTCATGTGGCAAATCCATGAAAAAACACCCCACAAAACACAACCCAGAAATTGTGTTTTCTGAGTCTGCTCTGTGCTCTTGGCGACATGGCCAATATTTTCTCCTTGGATTCCTTTACGGATGAGAAAAAGGCAGCCCTACAGTTGGTACAATGATGCTGCAGCCCTGCACTTCATAACACAAAGGGTTGTGTTCAGCTCTTCCTTCATGTTCTCCAGCCCTCCAGCAGGACTTCAGCTAACTGCAAGCCCATCCACTGCGCTCTCACACCAATATCAAAGCATGGTTGGTACCTTCATTTTTTGTAGTTGGAAAAAAAAGAGAAGTGTTCAATAGAATGGTTCAGAAGATGGTTGATTCATTGATATCAAAAGTTGGAGAATCACAGATGTTCTCAGCTACAGCATTAACCCTTGCCAGAAAGAAAACCAGAAAGAAAACCATCCACGGTAGTTTTCTCTTAGCTGTGGCTTTCAGTGTACTCAGCTTGTATTCTCTTTACATTTCCAGCCACTAGAGCTCCCACACGTTCCCTCCCACCTTCCTCTTCCCCAAACAGCATGGAGCTTCATATAGGCTAATTTGCTGTGCCAAGAACAACAGAACAATTCTTAACTAAGCTGCATTTATTTACTTATTTCAGAATTTCAAGTCCTCACTTAGCATTTATTGTCCAGGCAAAACTATTTATCTGGACAAATGTAAATATTAATGTCAATTCTGACAGGAGACAGAAGATCCAAATGCACCTCTCAGGTGTGAGCCCTGTACGCAACAAATTTAAGTAGAATTAAAAATCAGCACCAATTTACCTATATAAGTTTCAAGTTTGGGTTTAAAACTGTCTTCACTTTATTTAACAAGAAAATACCAGGACACCTTAAACTCAAGTCACATGAACCTTTCTCTGGAGAGTACACTTTGGACACTAAAGTAATTTTAATGAAGCTGGGGAGTGCCTTGTGATGGGCTGTACCTGAGTTTTACTACCACAACCCAGCCTATATGCAAAGAGGATTTAATGCACAGTGCTGTGTTGCCCATCTTGCCAGCTTTGTATTCAGGGCAGGAGAACTCTCCTAAAAGACAGACACCAACGCCAGTTTTCACCTGCTCCTGGGTAGGAAAGGGAACAAAACCCTCAGTCTAATGAGATATAAAACTTTCTTACTTGCTGAAGCGTTGAACTTTTCCAGCAAATGAACCTAGAGATTCCCAATATGTTACTAAAATATTGGGCTAATACTAGAGGGCATTTTCCCTGTTATTTTTCACATCCACGAACCTCTGCATGTCTGGATTCTGGCCAAGTCTGGAAACAGAAGTGCCAAGGAACATGTGAGAGGCTGTTCTCCTGACAATTCCAATTTGGCTGGTTGCTGGAAATGACAGAAATCTCCAGAGAAAACCAGCACTAACGATAGTTCATTGCCCGATATGCAGCACAAGATCCTTACTGCCTACCACAAAAAAAAAATAAAAATCAGGAAATGCTTCAAAGATGGGGAAAAAAATTGAGTAATATGGAGAGAATGTATATTTTTAAAATTAAAAAAATCCTCTACTCCTTGTAAACACACACCAAAACAGCAGCAGTGGTAGTTGCAATAGCAGTAATAATGATGATGATGATGTCAGGAAGGCACAATCGCCCTTGCTTATATCCATACTTCATTCTTACAAATTTTATAAAGCCTATCTGCACTTCTAAATCATTAATTTCCTTTAATATTTACAGAGAAAAAAAAAAACCCTCTTGCTTTTTAAAGGGTTTTTTCGAAGTTCTCAGTCTACTGGGCATGCAATGATAATTGCTGCTCTGTTCTGCTTAATGATAGAGTCCTTTCCCCGTACAAAATAAGAAGCAGTTTCTTCCCCGCTTTTTATTTCTTTACACAACTCAGAGGCTCAAAGAAGATAATTACAAACAATGCCTGAAGAATGGTTCAGTTAATGTTAATTTATACAACAAACTAATTACTACCAAATGGTAAAAAATCACATGTGGAAGTTCCTGTCTCCCACGCACACAACTAAACCAGCAGCCATCTGTCTCAGCCTGGGAGCTCTCAGTGACAACCGAGGAAAGCAAGGCAAAGGATGAATCCAGACACACTAGCTGCTTCTTCTGACACAAAATCATGGCATTCCAACACCAGGCTCTGTATGAGGTGATCTTAGCAGGGACATTTTTCCCCCCTTTCATTTATAAAACAAACAAACAAAGTACGTGTATCTGTATCTACCTCTCTATCTAAATTTTATCTCAATCTCAAGATTTTAGGATGAGGTCTAAAATACCTCCATTTATCAGGTGTAATTCTTCCTCCTGGCAATTTCTCTGCAATACTCTTTATAACATCCTTAACCACCATGGAGCATGAGGTGAAACAATCTTTGAATCTGCTGACAGTATGTTAGACATCACGGTGGAAAAACATGCTTTTTTTTGTTTCAATATCTTTTTCTCAACCTGAGAAAGCAATTTTCTCCCAAACCTTGAAAAATCAAAGTCAGTACAATTGTTAAACACTTTTGTGGGATGCTCATTAAAAACTGACAGGGAGAAAAAAGCTGGGGACAAATCCTGAAGCATTTGTTCAGTTTAAAGTCTCATTGAATTCAATGTGAGTGTTACTTTATTGAGGACTTCAATACCAGATTCTTTACATGAATAAGGACCTTGGCACTTTGACTGTTAATTATTCTCTGATTAGCTTGCATCTAGTGAAACAAACTAAACACAATATTATCCCCTAAGCTCTGTTCAAGAAATCTCAACTCCAATATTCTCCTCTCCCTGTGAGATCAGAACTCCAGCAGTCATCAAAGAAAGTGCTGTACATGAATAGGAGCAAAATATCAGAGTTTAGATTCACAGTACAGATTTCTGAGGAGAAGGTTTTTTTCTCTAACAATAAAAACTTACAAATCTTTCTATGTTTGAATATAAGGCAAAATTTTCACATTGTAGAATAGTCTGTATGTATCTCATTTAGATCAGGACCCCCTCTTATGTTTCTGTGAATCCCACAGCAGTGCCAAAGTGCACCCCTCTGACTTTCTTAGAAAGAGACAAGCCAGGATAAGGCAAAGACTGAAGATGTTTTAGTAAAGATGAAATGTCTATGAACTTGTGCTTCTGCGTATTTCTCTTTTCAAAAAGAAAGAATATGTTTCAGATGGCCTGAAATAATCACAGAGGAGGAACAAGTGCTACAGCAATTTAAAACAAGGTCCCTGTAATCTCATATTCATGAAGAAACACAGTCATTATTTCTACATGGCAAGAATAGTATCGACAGTTTAAATGAAGTAAACATGAAAGGATCACAAGAGAATCTACATAACCAAACAATAATGCCTAATTATTCCTCATTCATAGTCCTTAACAGAATTATGATATATTAAAAAAAATTACAGGGAAATGATTCTCGCATACAGCCAACAGCATAAAATTTTACATAATAAAATACATTCACTAAAGTGAAGGAGGAAGAAACAATTTTCCTGTCGCTCAGCCCGATTTCGCCTAATCTTCTTTTTTTTTTTAAACCATGAGTTTACATCATCAAGAGCTGCTTTCTATGAATGGAAACTTAGAATCCTTCATAAGAATTTCACTTTGTTTCACTTTTTTTAGGTGCATATCATAGAAGATTAGCAACTATCTGAGTTTCTTTTAGAGCGTGGGGGGAAATCACAACCCCAATATAGCACGAACTGGACTTTGCTGTAGCAAGTGAACTAAGTGAGCTTTTGACAAGGAGCTGGAGAGTGAAATGAACCACTGAGTGCTGTATCAGTGAGTGGGAGAAGAAAAAAAAAGGAAGGGTCATTCCCTACATTGTGTGTTGCAGAAAAACCTGCTTTGGGGGGATGCTTTGGACATCTCACAGTCCTTGGGCTGTGACTGACGTCGGGCCTCTTCCCTCCTCTTTCACCCCGAGTAGCCTCAAGCAGCTCTCACAGCCAAAAGTCTGCCTCTAATTTTAGTTCCCACTCCTGGCACATGTTGTGTCCTAGATCACTGAAAGCCTTGAATTAATACACTAAGACCCAGTATTAAGCTAAAGAACTGACAGCTTTATGGACTGCATTCAGCCTGGGAGGAAAGCTACCTGGGACTGCCTAAACAATCCCAGTGCCCTCCTAGTAGGAACAAAATGTTGCAAAAAAAAAAAAAAAAAGAAAAAAGAAAAAATGGATCAAACAAACAAATCCCCACCAGTATTTTCACCATCCCAAGATTAATCACATTGCAAAGGTGCATCCTCAGGGAGAAGAGAAGATCTGAAGAATACTACAGCATCTCTTTTAACCTCCTTGAAGGGTTATACTGAAAAGCTTAGAAAAATTTTCTCCCTGTTTCATTCTCCTGCAATGGTGCCTCATTACTCAAATGCAGCAGGCATCTTCAGCCCTCTCTTCTTGATGCTCCTTCACTTGTCTTTATGTCTCGTCTACTAGAAGAGCTGAAGCAGATGAGTTAAAAACACAGCCATATTGCATCTCATTTGCTCCTGAAAATACTCAGGAGTGTGGTGGTTGGTAGATGTAGTCTGATATCTGGTGAACATTTATAATGTCCAACATGAGCAGATCAATTGTTAGCAATAACTTGTGAGAAAGCAAGGATGAAATGATACTGGCAGCTGAACTCTCCCTCCCTCCCTCTCTCTAACACTTTAAGGGCAGTTTGCTCCATGCTACATTAATGGCATAAGGCCAGGACAAAACAAAACCAACAACCAACAAAACGAGTTTACATTAGAAAAACTGGGCAAATTTTGCAGTCTGGCAATGTAATAAAGCACCTCTAATTATTTTTGGGGTTTGTCTTCTATGGGTCCCATTACTTTGAAATATTGAGTCATTCACTGTGTAACATCCACTAGGTAATGTGTTCCCCCATTCAGTAACCTGCCTAGCAATAATAAAAAAAACCCATGATCGCCTCAAAAGGACCACATTTGTTTTTCAGCAGAAAGAACAAGGTATGGCCTAAACCCCTACATCATGTGCATTATTCATCTAATAATTTTATGTTTAGTTACAGAATGATTCCCAGTGACAGTTTCCTAATTCATGTGAACTCATATAGGATTGACTTGGCCTAACTAGTTAAAGAAGAATGCATTTTGCCTGGATATGCATCCCATACCCCAAAGCTTCACAGGAGCTGTGAATCAATTAGATGACACAGCTAGAGGAAATGCATAAAAAAGACTTAAAATAAAATAATCTTCAGTGAAATGTCTCCATATTTAGTTAAACAGCACTGCTGATTAAGGCTGTACATGAGCTCAGTGTGGAATCCAGAATTGTTGCAGCTGACAATCATTAGCAAAAGCCTGCTGTCCTCTAGTTTCATCTTCATATATTAATTTCATATACAAGGAAATAGAACTATTTGGAAATACTTGGCTTTATTTAAGTCTCATATATAGATATCCCAGCAAAAATACATTAACATGCTTTACACTTTGCAACAAGACAGCAATCTTACAGGATCAAATGAATACAAATAATGAATACAGTTGAAACCATTTTTCTGGTTAGTTGCTGACTTTTTTGCTTTTTCATTTTTTTTCCCCTGGTGCCTGACTCTGTGGGAGATAAGATGCTCAGTTACTGAAACAGGACATGTGTTGTGGGCAAAACAGAAAAGAAAAAAAAAAAGTTTATCAAAAAGCCATCAGAGTGCATATAAAACCAAGAGGCTTTCTTCTTCCATGTGATCTTTGTCTCTAGACTATTTACCTTAAGATTGTGTGTGCTAATCTACAGTACAAAACTAGTGCCACATTCCGAACTGTACTGGAAAAACAGGACACTTGGATAACCACTTCCAAATCGGGAGAGACACTTTCCTTTCTGATAAAGCACTTGGACACCAGTGGTAACTTTGAGGCTGTTAAATCTCTAGCTGTGATCATTCTTTCTTATTGGCAGTGCAACACAATAATTGTTTGGGCTTTTTTTGAGGTGGGACCGAAATTCTCCCTTGGGCATATGGGCTGGGCCTTTGCAACTGCACTTCCTAGATGTGCACCTCCTAGAAATGATTCACAAGTAATAGCCAACTAGCATGTCCCATACACAACCAACTGCCTGTGACTGCAGGGATGACTGCAGCCACTGCTGGACTTCACGTCTAGTCGTCATCTCCTGCGTGTCTATTATTTATTTGGAGGTTCAGTAATTTAATTAGTTATACGGCTAAAAGGCTCAGATGAAGAACAGAGGTTCATTATGGTCTATGGACACATGTGCTAAATTGTTATTTCTCCCTGATAGGAAGAATCTGGCTTTCCATGTCCCACATCCATACCTCCCCTTCCTTGTGCTGTGTAAGCCAGTACTTTCTATACCTCCAAAAGGCAAGTCTTGGTGCTAATTCATCAAGCACTACTGTACATAGATACAAGTATCTCACCACCTAGGAAATACAAGTTTCTACCAATCAATGACTGCACAGACTTTCCCGTTGTTATCTTCCAGTTCTCTTAGTACTGCTCCTTCTAGGAACAGGCCTAATCCCTGTCTGTAGAGGGATAAAAAAATCAAGTCACGTTGGGTTCTTTACAAATCCTGTACTGGGTCAAATGTTGCCTTCTTAAAGCTCTTGCATATTCAGTGGGAGTGGTGAACTTACAACGGAGAGTAGAATTTGGCCCACATCGCTCTGAAGTGTCTATTAACTCTCCCACACTCAGAAATAAATAAAGACAAGATTCCTCTCAAGCACAACGAGCCTAAAATATAAACCACATTGCTCACAACAGGGAGACCGGGGATTCAACTTCAATCATACGGTTCTCTCTTCCTCCCCCCAACTCTCATCAGTGAGGAGAAGAGGGCACAAAAGCTCATTTGATCCCAGGATGTGCCCTGCACGGGGCTCATCCGGAGCACAAGCCATCAGGAGCCGCGAAAGGCGCTGGGTTTCCCTTGTTCAAAACCACCAGAGTCGAGGCACAAGGTGTTACACCTCATTCCCGCTCTGCCCCCTTTGAAAGCGATAATTTTCCTCCAAGCTGAACGTTTCTCCCCCCAGCCCCCAACCCCAGTTCTTCCTTGCACAAACTTAGGAGCCACCACTTCTATTTACACCCGTGCCGCAACCCCGTGTTGCCACCTGTCAATCACAGCTCCATTTGTCTTCGGGAGGGTGAATAAGGAGGAGGGGGAAGGAAGAAAGCAGGAGGACCTCTGCATTGATCAGAAATGCTTGGGGGGGAGAGGAGGGGGGAGAAAGAGGGAGAGAGAGATGGAGATAGATTGGAGGGTAACAAAACTAGAGAGGAAGATAAACAGAGCCAAAAAGAAAAATGTCCTTTGTTCATTTAAATGGCTCTCTGCTCCCAAGCCCTCTGCATGACTAATGCCACGCTGTGGTGTGTAAACCTCTTGGGCACATAACACAAACAAAGCATAACTCGGCCTGAACAAACAAAGGCCTGAGCAACAGTGATTGAATTCATCTTAAAACAACAAATCAATTCTTCCCTATTAATGCCCTAAATACCAGCGTAGGAGCACTGTCCTGTTGTAATAAACAGCCATGTGTTCAATTACCGTCTGTTTTCCCAACTACTGCTCTCTCCAGTAATTACACCATGCAATGCATTCTACATTGACATTATATTAATGTGCTGGGAGGAGAGATCTTAAATACGAATTAAATCAAGGCTAAACATCTCAGAAAGCCCTACCGAGTCGCACAAGTGCTAAGAGGGCATTCTTCAGCAGAAAGCAGAGGCTGACTGTTCTCTTCACTCACTTTTCACTTTCATCCTCTCGCTAAATAAATAAATTAAAACTCAAGCTTGAAAGAACTCCATTGCCCCAAAGACCACTGCAGCAAAGCTTTCATAAGCTCTCTAAACTCCACTTCACCTGTACTCCTCAATGAGGAGCGTTTCATCACTATCGGCTTACGTCACATCAGGTAAACAGCAATGACAAAAACCCTTCGACAACAGACAGGTGACAACAAAGCAGGGCAAGAAAAACAAAAGCAGAAAACTTTATGGGCTGAGACAAAAGCAGGAGGATAAAAGTTTGAGAAAAGGTTTCTTACCCTTTTGCAGAACCGTCAAACAACTTCTACTGACTACTGAATAGAGCACAGCAAACAGACCAAACAAAAGATATGATGAAAGACATATTTACTCGTACAGGGCTCCTTCCCCCCACCTCAACCTTTCTTTCCTTTTCACATCCACCCACACTGCACCGTTTGCATTGTGTTGTTAAATAACCAATAGCAACCCAGATGAAACAGTGGAAGGGTTTCTATGATGCTGTCAAGCACCAGACAGATGCTTGGCAGTGTCAATATGGTTCTTTACATTTGGGTTGTGCCAAGGTTTGAAATTAAAAATAAAATAGGAATAATAAGGCTGTGAGAGAGAAAGATGGGAACGAGTTAGCGCATGGATGTGCAATAAACTTTTAAATCAATGGAGTATCATCCCAAGGTCTGGGTTTTAGTTCAGCAATTTGAACTGTTATGGAGTCAGATGAATAAAGCTGTGCTTTTTGCTTGCATACTGGACTGCAAGAATTTCAGTAGAAAGCACAATCAAATTCTGGAGTGTAACCACTGCAGATTTCTAGGCCCTCTAGAACAGACTCAGAGGTTTCTGCTGCAAAGAACATGCCCAGGACATCTAACACCTGAAGTACAATAAACTTCCAAAGTCAGTCTCAAAATAAAAACGCCCTTTGTGCTGCAAAACTTTGCTGACTTGAGGCTTCAGAAAGCACAGAAATTTGCACGTTTGAAGGAAATCAAATTTTGAAACCTTTTCTGACTAAAATATTATAGTTTAACCTCAAGCCCACAGCATATAACCATTCAGATGTATTTAAGTGTCTTAATAACAACTGCTCATTTGTCCTCCTCTGGTCGTTAGATAGAGAAACACCCCCAGAACCTCACCAGGTTTTGCAACTCATTTTTATTTGACTAGTTTGCATTTTTTTTCCATTTCAGCTGCCAAACCAAGTTAGGGGAAAAGCTGTTTCCACCTGACCCAAAATGTTTTATTTAATCCTAATTGAAATGTTTTCATTTCTCTTTCAGATTAATCATCTTAAACATTTAAAAACAAAAAATATCATTTCCAATGAAACATTTTGTCTAAAAATGTTGACTGTTCCAAATTTTCTACTATTTTTTGGCTAAATTAACTTGTTGAATTGCTAAATGGTATCAGTCCTTAATTACTATTTAACAGGTTTTAGGGTGTTTAGGGTGGAGAGCTCCCAACTCTCCTTTACTTGGTTTTTGAGAACTTTCTGAAACTATACATTACAGTATAAAAATCCCACACATATAGCATGTTTTCTCCTGAGGCAACACAGAAACCACAACACAATTAAACTGTAAGAGAAGAAAAGATGATGAAAGGAATTGTATCTTCCCAGTACGGCTTATGTACAATGCAGGAGATGTATATATAGTTGTGCAAAACCAGCAAAACCAGCAAACCTCAAACCACCTTAAAAATATCAACATTAAACAGACACATAACTAATAAAAGTAAGCAACAGCTTCAAACTTAAGAGTGTTTTTACAAGGCTACTTCATTAGCTAAACAAGCAAGTGGGAGTTGCTGCAAATGTTGCTCCTTGCCATACTAGAGGCTTTCCCTTGCTTCTGGTAAACAGAAGACACAAGACAGCCTTGTGAATAGCTCATGGCACAGACTGAGATCTAAAGCTAATCAGACAGGATGACAGGTCATCTTAATCAACTTCAAAAAGCCAATCCACATGCTTATCCCAGCTCCTCGCCTCTCCTTCCCTGATCGCTCTCTCACTCATTTGGCCGTATTTTCCCCTTCCCCCTCCACTTACTTCCCACAAATTGTGCTGTTAAGAAAGAACGTGGGGGAGCCCTTCAGGTCTCAGCATCCTGGGCGCAGGTGGTGGGCAAAACTTTGAAGTGAGCTCTCCACTAACTCTAGAGCTGGCCGTGCCTCCTCCATAAGCAGCTCTTATTAAAAAAAAGACCAAGCATCCACTAGAACAAAACCAAGCAGGCCTATTTAATTAGGGCAAATGCTTGATACCCACTTCTTCATGTTAAACCACACAGTCACACAAGCCTGGGAGGTCTGATTAATTTTAATATGCACGGTCGTGACAAGCGCCTCGGGGGTAAGAGAGAGGGGAAAAAAAAAAATCCCACAAATCCTGCTAGCTCGACAAATAGGTTTTGGCTAAATGTTGCGTATGTTGCCCAGATTAAGATGTTACTATTCAGCAAGGGCTTGAACCTTTAATATGAGGGACAAGAGGCCCGAGAAACAGGTGGCTCGCTCTTCATTCTTGAATAAATGACATCCCCAAAAGCTGCGGCACACGAGCATACAGAAAGAGCTGGCACACTCCCTCATGTATATTTGTATATTACAGGCTGGGTCAGAGGTTTCTCCAGCAGTTATCCAAGGGCTGAAGTGATGCTCAGAAAGCTAAAGGCCTTTCCAGGGGAGGGGGAAATAAAAATAAAATAATAATAATTTAAAAAAAAAAAAAAAGAGAGAACGAGAGAGCACAAAAAATGAAGGCAAACTGATCTAGCTGGAATACATCGGGGGAAACAGGCACATCAAAATGGTGTGAGGGCAAGAATGACAGCAAGTTTTGAAAACCCCTATTCAGACGAATCATGGCTAGTGAAGAGTCTGGCTACCTGGGGAATTAGGGGCAGACAGGAGCCCAAATAATTATTTTTGTCTTGGTGAACCACCTATATGCCGCACTGTTAAAGACGGGAAGCGAAAAGATGAAGCATTTTGATTTGGCTCCTGCTTGTCCGATATTATGGAGCAAACACAGCCTAGAAAGAAATTTTAATTATAGAGATTCATCAGAGAAGACTTTCATTCTAAAACAGGGAGGGGGAGAGGGACTGCATCTTCTCTCCAAAAGCACAAATTTCCTCTATCTCACTTGACCATAATGCTTTCTTCTATATTTAAGACGCTGTATCAGCACCTCAGATGCCTTTATCAAAAGAGAAAAGAAAAATCCAAAAGCTACAAACCTTTGAGGATGCAAGCAAGAGAGACTTGGAAGGGAATCTAAGCGAATTTTGAAAACATCCATTGAAATAAACCGTGACTATCAGGCTAAACTGTTAGGAAAGAAAACACTTAAAAACTGAAGGAGACAAATGAATAAACTTTACTTTAAGCAAGTCAGAGCTGGCAGGGCTTCAAACCAGCCCACCTCTGTTCCAGAGTTAAAGCACTTGTTAATAAAGGCTTAAGCTACCACAGTATTTAACAGTGCCTTCTTTTCACACAGGCCTATTTCATAAGCCTCATCTTTAAATTTTTTTAATTATTTTTTATTGGTATCAGCAGTATATGAAGGCATATTTCCATATGGCAGGGTCTTTGAAAGAAGTGCATGGAAGTTTGACGCTGGCTTGCTCTACAAGACAAGACACATTTTCTGGTGACAGACTGCAGGGGTGAACACGGAACCACAAGGCACCCGAACCATCCTTCCACAGCAGCAGGAGTGTACGAACAAAACTTGAAAGTACTCAGCTGCCAAGTATCCTTGTTTGTCCTTCAGTGGAAAAGCATTACAAAGCCTCTTCAACACGTACTCTGTCAAAGGGACAGTGAAGAACCAAATAAAAGAATTTCAAACCCCAACCAATTACAGTATCCTTAGGCTTCTCCCGAATCTGTGCACTTTATTTCTTCCCACCTCATCAGATGTGATTTAAAAAGAGTCTGCTTTTCAAAGGCCACTCTTCCTATGCCCACTAATGGCCTGCTTTGCAATTTCTGTCTTAAGAAGAGGGAGACCTCTTGATTTCTTTACAAGAAATGTTGATTAAAAGTTTGATAATATTAGGAGGTATTCTGGGATCTTATTTCAACTAGAGAGCCTGAATTCAGCACAGTTCACTTTTACAGTCTACAAAACTGCTTAAACAACAGCCATTTAAATTAGTACGTGAACAGGTGTTGTGATTTACAATGTAAACTTAAACATCAAATACAAATAGCCTTTGGGAGACATTCGGAAGACAAAAACCATGCCCGAGAGGCCTTTCTCATCCCTTTTTTTCTGACAAGTAATTACTTATAGTATTGCTGCATACTATAATACATGAGGCTCTAGTTGGTACTCACCTTGCCTGTTAAAGCACTGCATACACACATATCACCTTCTTACTAAACAGTTGAGATTAATTGTTCCTACTCAGAAGACCTAACGACTACCAGATCGAAATTTTGGAGTAGGAAGAATATGAAACACTGTATTTATATATAATTCTTCTGTGTGCATGTTTATATATATTTTATGTCTAAATATATAGAATACATGCTATACAGTTGTATCTGTTTACATGTATTTACAGAAAATTCAAAGTATTCATTGAAACAGCCCAGCTGAACTGAGTTTCAGAGGTTCTTAACACAGAAGAATGAGCTATGCAGAAGACTGACTGTACCCACACGAGCACACCCTCATACGTGCAGTCTCTGTGGTCACGTAGATGTCCACATGATCCGTTTGATCCAGAATTCCCACAAATTCTGTACAATAATATGGATCTGGCCTCAGAAGACACACTATGTAGATTTTAAAGACAAACAGAGAGATACATAACCTGGTACAAATACATGCTGGCAAAACAGAAAAAGAAGATTGATTCTTAATTGAAAGTTAAGAGACGTAAAAAGCCAAAGAGCACTCCAGCTTATTCTAAAAATAGGAGAGAATTTACTTGTTTGCCTATTTCTCTTCCAGAAGCCAAGCCATACGTTTAGGGGAGAGGCTACACAGATTTCAGAGATTTAATTTTCCACAAGCAGAGGCCATAAATTAAAATACAGCAATCCAATCCCATTAATAGTGCAAGGAAAAGCTAAGTGGTTGCTTTGGTCTTTGCTTTCACAAACTTGTGTCAAGCTCAGTGACTTCAAAGAGATTTCCATTTCATTTCTACAAATGAGGAGAACAGACAGACAGAGTCTCTGCCATCCTCTGATGCCTGAAGAAAACAGAAGAAAAACATGCCTGTATCTCATTCGCCTAATGATTTTAGCTGCAAAAGGAATCCCGTGGTCGGCAGACGACCCTCAGGGCAAGGGCTTGAGGTCTGTCACAGTGTATAAGGCTTCTCCAAACCCACTCCATTATCTTCATTATTGTATACCAGGAATAAAAGGGGACTGACTCCTCTTCTGAAGTTCAAGTTAGAAAGGACAGAATGTTTCATGTAAAATAACATTGTGTGACTTCAGTAATAGGTTTATGCCTTTGGGGCCCGAATACTAAAGCCGCATATAAGGATTTTCCACAGAATTTGAGAGAATAAAAATGAGCACTGTATTAGTAATGAGTAAAATTCCACAAGTTTTACATTCACTGAAACACTCCACGTCTCTGTGTCAGCATGACTCATTGTCAGTCACATACTTTCATACAGCAAGGGTAAAATGGCAAGTTTAGAGGTGGGGAAAAAAAAAAAAAAAGAGTATGGAGCTTTAGAGCTAAGTATAAACTCCTATGAAAACAAAACAAAAAAATAAAACCAAAACTCATACACATATCCAAGGAGGAAAAGGAAGTGACAAGCTTTGGGAAAGTAGGTAGAATGGTTTCCTACAGGGCATATCAACCAAAAGCATATATGTAACAAATCAACATGGAAACCATTTATATGAAGAGTGATGCTTCCCTTGTCAGCTCATGTGTGAGTACATGTATGTGTTTATATAATGCATACATAAGATAAAAATCCTTGTCCTTTACTGACAGAATTTACTGATTTTTTATTCTTATTTTCTAACAAACATAATTTAAGAAAACCTCTGCCAGGATCAATAAAGATTCTTAAAAATAGTCAACCTGTTATCAGTATTTCGGATTATCTCACCTGTCCTCAAAACCAGTTTCAGAAAAGAGAATTCCTTTCCCTGACTGACACAAGGATGGTGACCTAAAGTTGTCTACCCAGCCTTTCTCTTTTTTCTGATTTTGAAGAAACAGGCCATTTGAAAGAATATTTGAAAAGCACGTTTCCCACAGTAATTCAGAAGACAATTTCAAACAATAAAAAGAGAGCAAACACAGCCCATTGTACAAGTTAAATAATATATAAACTTTTGAGTACACAGAGAAATGGGAATCTGGCTCATATCTGGTCTTTGAAAGATTCACAGGAAATTGATTTAATTAAACCTCAACTACTGGTGCAAATGTTTCCCTTTCTTCCCAAAGGGAAATAAAGTATTATATTATTGTTGTTGACATAATGCAGCAAAGCTTAACCAAGATTCTTGGTCTTCAACTTACAAAGCTCCACAAACTAGCAAGACTAAAAATTATTACTGAAATACACAGTGCTCACCAATTGCTGAATTGTTACCTACATGTACTATCAATAGATTCCCACTTGTAACATCTTATTCACGGGGAAATTCATTAATATGTTAATTACCTGACTAGCAACCAGTGATGACTGACAACTTTACTTTAGCACTACATGAAGAAGACATGACAATAACTTTCTGCTAGAATTCAAACAGAGAGACACGGTGCTTGCATCAGTACATACCTCATTTAGGGAAAAGGACTCATATTTGTGGAGGATCTCTAAGAACAGTCTTGCCATCTGCACCCAGAAATATATATTTTTTAATTAGCCACTCTAAAAACAATCATGTTGGCTGAAGGGAAGGGGGAGGGTGACTTGTCAAAATGATGTATTTGTCCCTCACCACCTTTCAATGCTCTTATGCAAGTCTAATTTTCTTCCTAGCCAGCTCACCTCTCTGGCCTCCTTTTGTTTCATGTCCCATTTCCCATTCTCTTCTAACTTCTGAACTTTTGTTAGTTCGCTTTTAAGGAGAAAGGGAAAAAAAGCTCAACTCTTTCCTATTCATTTTTTCCTGGATGGGGAGTAAGTAGAGACATGAATATGGCACCCTCATAATGATTTAACTAGGGCTTAATGAAATTTTCATCACAACCTGCTGTTCAATTTAATGGCCTTTGAAAGACAATAGAACAATGGCCAGAGGGAAGAAAAGATTTTTTGTTGCATGCATTTGCAAAGCCCAACATTCAGTTGCTCCCCCTCCTCTCTCTCCCAATCTCTTCACAAAGCTGTAGATCTTTTGTTTGTACTGTATATTTTCATTTTAGTAGAGCTGAGATAATGCACAAGCTCTGTAACCATTCTCATGTCTATCTGTGGCCTTTCCTTAATGGAGCTTGTGAAACCTCATACTCAACAGAGTATTTATACATTGCCCAGAACCCCCTGTTCTTTCCTCTCTCTCAGATAAAAGCCTGGTCTCCTTCCCACCCCACCCCCTCACCCCAGTCTTTTCCATCCAAAGGCACAAGGTATGTTATGGCACTGACCACTAAGTCAATGTAAATGCAAAAGAAACAATACAGGTAACATTCCAAAAAATGCTTAGACAAAGAATTTGTTTCCCAGCAGACCCTGTGTGCTCCAGTCAAGAAAAGACTCATTTACAATCCTGTCAGGCTCCTGTATGTGACAATGTTTGCATCCATATTTTCATTCCGGTATGCAGGTTGTCCTAAAATTTTCTTGTAGGTACTGCCAATTCATACTTCCACACTGAGGGCAGCTCTGAGGGCCACGCTTTTAAACACCCGAAATACATTTTCACAACAGGACAGGCGAGTGTAAATGAAAATACAGTCTCGTTACTGTGCATCAGGGAGTAAGGCTTGCTACGTTCTCACAACTGCCTCACAGTGCCCCAAAAATCCAGAAAGCATGCTGGATACCTATGGAGAATGTAGTGAGAACTTCATATTCCAGTCAGGGCTTTGACTCTGCCCCAAACAGGCAAAAATTAAAATTCCTGTTTAAAGCAAAGCTGCTCTGTGGCTTCTCAGAGGTGAGGCAGTTGGTCTAAGCCTCAGCCCCCAGAGCACGAGTGCCATCATCACCGACTGGACATACGGTCTCAAGAGGAAACCAATTCTCCACAAATTATACCTACGTGCCAAGGCTGAAACTTTCTGGCCAGACATAACGCAGAGAAAGCCTGTACTGTGTTTGTACAGCACCTGCCCTACACAGGACGACATGTCCCACACAAAAGCTTTCTTGAGTTCCCAGTTTAACTTCTTACCTTTCAAATAATGACATGCCAACTAGATAATTTCACAAAAAACACTGACGCTCCTGATAACACTGCTTTTAGCTCTAGAAATGAGGGAGAGGGGAGCAGTGGAGTAAGAGCCACCAGGCAATTAAAATTGGTTCACTGCACCCAAGTTGAAGAACTGTGTCTATTGCAACTGTGACAAAAGACCACTAGACTCTTATTTGGGAAAAGCTAAAAATGTTAGCTATGATGGGACATTGCTGAAATTTATCTCTAACGTAGACAAGAATTATGAGTTTTTTACTTCAATTTTGCTAGCAAGGGAAAGCAAACAGAGCAGAAAACGGGAAGATTAAAAAGTATACATATCCAAAGAATCTGGAGAAAAGAAAAGAAAACAGAAAATTTTGGCCAGTTTCCCAGGCCTTACCTTCTGGCTCATTTTTGATGAGCTCTTCCATTTTTCTTTGCTTAAGGGTGTCTACAACATCCGCTAGGCTCCCTTTGCGCCTTTCTGGGGTTCCCAGGGCTGTGCTGGACAAGGATTCTCCACTCTGACGCCCACCTTCTTCTGCCTTCAAGGGTGAGGTAGATGAGTTGTGCGGGGCAAATGAAGACATCACTTTATTGCCATCAACTTCCTGAAAGGGGAGAAAACCAAGATGAAACATTTCTTTCTTTTTCTTAAAGACGAAGAAAAAAATAAAGACGGAAAGAAAGAACAATCCTTTGTGCTTTGAGTTCATTGCTGTTTGTTCTTCTGTTGAAACCTTTAAAAAGGCATGCAATGCTTCAAAAACACCCAGAACAAAGCCTTCCCATAAAGCATAAACCAAGATTACAGGCTGGAGTGAACAAAGATCAGCTTGCAAGAGAGAAACATAAAATACAGTTTTTTCCCTAATTGAGAAGTGTTGTACTCATAGGTTTCCTAATAACAATGGTATTGATTACCTTTAATTGTTTGTTCTTTTACAGCTTTCCTTCTAAAAAAAAACCTTCAATTTTTACAAGGACCATTAATTTCCTGACTTTATAAAGTACTTAATGCCTTGATGGCTAGTTGTTGTAAGAAATAAAATAGTAACCAAATACTAAATGCCCTTCACCATATGACTTATTTTAACTCACAGTTCAAGCACTTTTTCCATCTATAAAGGATGAAGTGATTTCTTTCTGCTTTCTAATTCTCTTTCTGTTCTCCTCTTCTGCCTCAAACCTTCATTTCTCATAGAGACAGTATTTTTCACAAAGGTGGTCCTAATGACTTTCACTGGCAGCAAAATGGCAAAACTCTGTGACTTCCTGGAACATACACACAACCCTCCTCGCGTGAGAGTCCACAGAGGTCTACTCATTAATTTTAATGGAAAGCAAAACTGGGTCCAGCATCTTCAAACTTGCCTTCATTAACGTGAGAGCCTTCTACTCCACGCCTCCTCCAACATAAAACAATGTTCTCTGCACACACTCCTTTTCCTTTTCTGCCTCTGTTATACCCTACCCTTCTTACACATCTCTCAAACCCATTTCTTCCTCTGCTAACACATGCCATCTATACCTGCAAAACTTAGGACAATGTCTCCAAACACAGTTTGCTGCAGAGTACATGCTATGAACGTGTGTAGTTTTTACTTTGATCTGATTTTCCAGGTATTTTTTTTTCTGTCTTATTTCCTTACATTTTTGTACTCCAGATGTTCAATGCATATTATTTCCAAAAAAGCCACTGGATCATCCTGTGAGCTGAGTTACAGACTTGGCTGAAAAAGTCGTAATAATTTTTAAATTGTTTTCATTTTATAGGGTATGAAAGTGATATAAAATATATATATATACATGCACACAGTTTTTAGTGATTCATATTATAGTAATTTTTTTCTGAGCAATTTTTTTATGTCTCTGCTCTAATAAACCACAGTATTTCAGGGGAAAAAAGTATGTTTTTGTAAATAGAACATAAATTGCTAAAAATTATCTCAATAAAATCTGAATAAAGCTACACAAAGACATGCAATAAAAAATATATTTGTTTTCACAGACTACTTTGTTGTGACATAAAGATTACCTTTGCTTAAGAAAACTTTTAATGCGAATAGTTTTGAACAGCTTGAATGTGTTATACTAGTGAATAAATTCCCTAACAGAATCGGATTTAACTGAGATTACAATCTGGGCCATCATATGCCCCAAAAGCCAAACCCAGTGCTGTTAATGAGAGACTTTCTACTGACGTCAATGAGCTTTTGACCAAGCCCTAAAAAATTTTCCGACTCCAGTCAACAGAAATGCTCCTTTTTTTCCTTTTTTTTCTTGCAGCTCCCTCCATTTTCATTCTGCACACAGAAAATTACTAGTTCCTAACACTGGACTTCAAAAATTAATTGAAGCCAAATGCAATTTTTCCCCATAAATAAACTGGTTTGTAACACCAATTCAGATGGGGCAAACAGTTAATTCAGCATCAGTTCAGATTTTATCTAAGATTCAAACCTATTAGCACCAAGTGGCAATTTTTTTCCTACAGACAAGGCCAAAGGAGGAAGTATCTTGAAAGCTGCTTTCTTATTCACACTTTGAATCAGATAAGCCAAATATCATCATTAGTTACAGTTCTTAAATCTACCTGTACCATCAATTATATACAGGAACAGTACTGTTCCTCACTTTACCAGGAACTAGTTTCTTGTTTTAATCCAAAGCGGGTCCCAAAGACATTCACTCGTGTTTCTGCATGTCACACATTGGTCACAGACACAAAATACTTGCAACAGCTGCCTAAACCTCAGGTGTCATCACTGCTGTTTTCATGTACATTTCAGGTACATGCAAGTAGGTTTTTTTAATGTGCAAACATATTCTGAGCAGAAAACCTGTTTGTTATAGGAGAAGCCGTGTAAGGACACAATATTATGTAAAGCAGTATCAGATGATTTTCAAAATCACAAATTGCGTGGCTTTCAAATGGAACTCACAGGTATTTTCAAAATGACTAAAATTTCTTGGCCTCACTTTCTGGGGAGAAGGAATTGTGAGGGGGGAGAGGTCAAGGCAGTTGTCTGTGGGCAAAGCATCATGAAAGGACTTCTGGAAACTCCATTCCTAATTCTTTCAAATGTTCTGTGAAACCACGGTAAAAGTCACTTTTGTTCCTGCATTTCAGTTTCCTGTCTGTAAAACAGGCACAAAAAAAGTGATTTCTTATATTGCAAAGGTTTTGGAATGATAAACTCATTAATAACAGAGACACCCTGCTACTACAGTGTTGGCTAAAATCCTTTATATAGTACCACAGTTAAAAAGACTTCATAGCTGGATTAAAAAAGGAAAGGGAAGAATTTTTTAAAAGGTAAATTATATACAAAAATATACAACTAAGCAATCATCCCCAGAATAAAAATGTTTCCTTAGACTGCTCTTGTTAGGTGTGCATGTATGTAGTGTTTGCATATCACATACATGGGCTATTTATACACTTGGGGGGTTTAAGATACACTCCACTTCATCAAAACACATATACAGTAGGGGAACAGCTGCAATCACATCTCAGTGGGCTAAATTACAGTACACCAGTGAATTATTCATTCAAAAAGATCTGTAGCAATCACACATTCATTGCGTGATTTGCAATCTAAGAGGGATCCTCTCCATACCAGCGGATGAGAGCACACATCAGCTTCTGCTGTTGATGACAGTTCAACATGTATCCTCTAGCACACCAGCTCGAGAATCTGTCTTCCCCACTTGTCCATGATCTTTTTATTCTGTCATTCAGAACAACAACCTGAAACGCGCAACTGTTATCCTGGCTTTCGCTTTACATCCCTCTGTTTGATTTTGCTCTTTCTTATGCCATTACTGGAGAAAGTGGGTCTGGATTTTTACTTCTAGCACGTAAAAAGAAAGTATCCTTCCACATAAAACCTGATGTGTCAATGGCTGTATAAAGCTAAAAAACCTCTAGTAAAGAAAATCCTCTGATATTGCATATGAGAGCTTAACTATCCCCTTGAAAACACTCAGAGAAATCCTTAATGGCAAGAAAGATATGTCAGCAACAGTTTAAAGTTAATCCCCTGAGAAGGAAGTTCCCTCCCAACAAGCGAGGTTTAGCAGGTTCCTTTTCTAAAAGGACAAATCGACATGACTTTTTTTCAGTTTAACTGGGAGAAAAGCAACAACACCGTAAGGAGTGGTATTAAAGAACATAAATATCCACTAATGACTATTTTAAAATTAGATCCATCAAGCCACGCACAAGACCTATCGGCCACCAAACCAGTGGAAAACCACGCTTTTACTGTAAAACAGTCTGTCTCAGCTGCGTAACCATTTCACCTGTTCAAGTTTGATTACATTCCAGCCTCTGGCACTGTTAATCCTGGTAACAGTTTTATGCTGTTAGCAGCTGCTTGGTGGACGGGGCTCTATTGTTCATTTGCATCGCGAATCGCTCTGCTAATGTGTGCTGGCACAACATTTCCTCCAACTCTGAGCTGGGATTGTACTCACCAACACCTGATGCTGCTGCTTCTTGCTTTTCCCACTTCGGAAAGGCAGACAAGGACCTACACAGATCGTGCTGAAGCAAACACTCTAGGCCCTTCTTCCCCCCACAACAACAGCAACAAAAAAGGGACTGGCCCTCGTTTCACGTCTTCTGCTTCTGTTCCAAGCAAGAATCCACAGGAAGACTCATTCATTTACAAGAAAGTTGCCTCAATATTGCCAAACAGCCTTCCACCTATGGAGGAAATACCTCTTCCAAGGTTTAATGATAAAACAGGCTTCTGCCCTTTCAGGATGAGGTCAATAATCTTCCTTTGTTAATCTTGGGCAAGCTTTACTTAATCTAGCCCCCTTGTCACCTTTGTGATTGACAGGAAAAGTCGTGTCACTGGACAATGGACTTATCCTCACTGAGCAATATCTTTCTGAAGATTACACAATGTTACCCTTGCTCTCATAAAAAGTGCAAACATTTTGCTGTTACAAGAAACTATTCATTCCAACTGTATCTTTCAAATTGTCTCTTTCTGTTTCCAGGGTCCAAGTGAGGCCTATTTCAGTTCTACAGAGGGACAGTGAAAGACTTAATGAAAAGAAACAGGTTGTACTTGGTGAGATTTCCAAAATATCTCCTAGTGCTCTAAATAGATCTCATCTTCTCCTTCATCTAGAGATGCACATTATTCCTGTCTGCAATTAAACTCAGACAGAAATCTCTGCTTCCATGACATTAAAATTTTGTCCCAAACCAACCAAGAAGCAGAAGAAAACTCAAAACTAAGTCTGAAACTGTTAATTACCACCATATGGTATGAA
>VXAY01001311.1:619036-634734 GCA_013399855.1 Oxyruncus cristatus | reverse complement strand
GGGGAAGGAAAAAAGGTATCATGAGAATCTTCTGGCTTTGCAGACAAAAACACCTGGAATAAAATACTTGTGTCTTTAAAACAAGCACTGATATTGTCTGGTTTTAAGATGCCTGTGATCTTAAAAGCAACCTAACAGGTTTTTTTTTTCAAAGCTGGAATTTTGCCCATACTTCGTTCTTTCAGAATGTGTAAAGAAGACACAAGGGCAATATTTTTTTCTCTGCTTTCTACATTAGACATGTAGGCCCATGTATTTTATAGTCTCCATAGTGACCAGGAAGCTAATAACAGTATAACATAAGAGATAATCAGAAAACAGAATACTTCACACTTCTGAAGACAAATGATTCTCAAGCAGTTTAGTACTGGATCTTATTTATTTATTTCACCTAATAATATTTTAAGAAATCATCATCTATGTTTAAGATTCAACAGCACAGCTACTCCAAGTGAAAATCTGAAAGCTGTAAAAACACTCCCATTGCCCACAGGAGGCCTACCAGTAATTATGAGAAAACACAACTTGACATTTCCAGTATTTTTTAAGGTTTAAAAGAAACAAAACAGACACATAATATTCACAAAGCAAGAACAGTATTTTATTTTTTCTTAACCTTCCATTTACGATCTTTGCCTTAATTAATGTAATTAACTTACTTTAGGAGCATAAGTGCCATCAGCTTTCAAGGGGAATCATATTTTCAAATCACTTAAATGATTTGGAAAACTCTCTCTTCCTACATTCTGTGTCACAGGGGCTGCGGGGCAGATATTACCACGAACCTCTGTGGTTTATGGTGGCTGTCAACCTGG
Source organism: Oxyruncus cristatus (assembly GCA_013399855.1). Classification (NCBI taxonomy): domain Eukaryota; kingdom Metazoa; phylum Chordata; class Aves; order Passeriformes; family Cotingidae; genus Oxyruncus; species Oxyruncus cristatus. The sequence continues at coordinate 633,919 of VXAY01001311.1, read as the reverse complement.
TACCTTCAGGAAGATGAAATACGTATCCCATAAGGCTTCCCAGTGGACACAGTTCTCCTTAAATGTTAAAATTTCTTTGCATCTATCTTATATTTAAACAGGTCCTTTGTCTATAGGTCTTCCTTACGTAGTAAAGTTGTCTGTAAGTGGTGGACAGGATCCCAAGCAGACTTAAGAGGACACAGTGAGCAAAAGAGAGACTTTATAGAAGGGTACAGAAGAGGAAAAAGGGTGGGAGAGGACAAATACATCGTTACGAAGAAATTACAAGGACACATAATCCAATGAGGGATAAAAGCGACAAAGTGCGTCACGTAAACAAGCCGAGCAAGTTGTACATCCACAGACTATGGTTCTGCAGTCAAATCCATGCAAACCAACAGCTATCCTCATACAGATTATTTTTTTCCCTAGGACAGTGGTTTTAATGATGACAAGGAATGCATATGCAATGGAGAGTGAAGAAGTTAGTGAATGGGTCAGAAGAGTCAGTTGAAGAGGCAGAGAAGTAAGAGTTTTACCTGAATTAGGTGAACTAAACACAGTGAACAGAGATGCACATTTTTTTCCTTGTTACTGTGACCATGCTGCAGTCAAGCAAAATACACTCAAGTCAAATATTGGTTTGGCTTTGCTGAGATGATGTATTTTGGAACTCCATAATCCGTATTTTGGAAGTATTTCCAATTATCAGACTTACAGAATCCTGATGGCATCTAGTTCTCCCTCTAGAATGTTAATATTTTGCTTGGTAATGGAATTTATTTATTTTTTGCAATCATTAATAGCTCTTGTCCTTCAGGTTGTATTTTTTTGACATCAAGTGCTGTACCTAATTAATGATCTCTTTTTGATGAAGCAAAAGGCACACTAGCAGAGGTTTCAGTGGGAAGACTAAAAGATATTTCCGGTGTTTGACATCTGTCAACCTGGCTGAAAATGTTTAGAAGCTCAAAAAAACAACCCTCTGCCATATGAACCCAGCTACATCAGACACTTTCTTCTACCTTTTTCCTCCATATGTAAAACGGAGACAACAATAAATATTTCCTGCTGCTTAGGGCATTTTATGTAATTGATGTAAAAAGCCTAGAGATTACTGGACAAAAGCCTCATAGCGGTTGTATTTTCATTTTTATTGACGCAATAAATACCCGGCCCTTATATTACTCTTACATTACTCCGTGGGGAACCACAGCCCAATCACCTGAAACCAGAAATTGGGAACTCTCTCATGTATCAAGTGCCACCCCACAATATCTGACAGCAACACTGAAATGTACTTTGATTTTTCAGACTGCTGACACAACTGCACCAGCAAGAGAAAATTTCAAACGTTTCCAAGGTTTGGAGATGAGCCACAAGGAACTGTTCAGCTGCATTCACACATAAGGAATAACTTATAATCCGTTTTGCACTGTTTTCTATCTTTATCCTCTGAGATTTACAGAGCATAGGTGCAGATCTTTTAAGGAGTTAAAGCATCTAGAGATATAAGGAGGTGCCTAGAGGGACTGTTGAAAATGCACAATAGTATATATTCATTTAATTCCCACTGACTTCATTACAGGTCTCTGAAAATAAAGAGTTGGAACCAGCACACTGTGACTGGTTGACCCTCTGAGCTTCTTCAACAGACCATTATCAGATATCCACAGTACAGAGCACAATCTGATAACCGATGCTTTAAGACAAACATTTCTCCTCCGGCTGTTCTGCATTCCAGCCCGTCCCCAAACACCCAGCACAAGTTCAGTACTTCTTACTGCTTAGTCCATCATTTCTACATGATTCATTACAAATCAAAGAATTATATGCAAACTGCGGTTCTGTTTGTAGTAAAAAATATATGAGAAACTGTCGTGGGTGAAATTTTAGGACCTTTTTATTACTGAATGTCAAACAGGGATTTTTTTTTTTTTTTTTAATTTTCTTCCGTGCTGTTCCACAGATTTTGGGTTCATTTTTTTGCCCACCTGTTTGTCCCACTTCTTGCAATGAACCGTTCCCCCATATATAAAGTAATGTGCAAATCCTATATTAAATAGAGTAAAATAGCAACGACTGCTTTGTAATAGGTAAATGTGGTTGGCAACATGATTTCTGACACCCATACTCGGACCAGATCTCTCCTACTGCTTCTTTCTCCAGCCAACCTCACTTTAAGAAAATAACGCAATATAGGATTACACCTATTTGCTCTCTAAACACTTAACAAACAAAACTGGCATTCTGAGAACTCCTAATATGTTAGCTATAACCTGCAAAAACAAAGAACATGTTGTACTATAACAGCCTTGTTATCTTCATGCTAGTAATCTTCATGCTTAAAAATAATAAATAAAGCTCTGCAAAAGCACTTTTAAGACTTTTATGAGCTCTTCCCTGAGGGACTAAAGATCACCCTTAAGACCTTGCTAAACAAAAAATAAGACTGCTTATCAAAACAGCTTGGTAGAGTCTTCAGCATACATTAAATCCTTCTAATAGTTTGGAAATAGTGCGGTATGAAACGATTATCTTTGTAAAAATACAAGCTTACTAACCACATACAACAACTCTGGTTTTGTAAGTGTAAGAAAACCTATGCTGAGTGTCAAAAACAGTTGGATCACCAGCTTTCTTACTATGAAACAAACCCATTGTCTGTGTTAATTCCTTGAAAGAAGGGGAGAGGACCATCTGAACAGAATTCAGCGATACGACAGAAGGAATGCCATAGGCCAACAATGGCTCCAGGACTGTTACCAGCTTTCTAGCTTTCCTATTTGGATTCACCACGGTTTTCAGATGGAAAGGGATGTCAGATCACTTCGTCTTTTCTCCAGTAGCATAGATATATTTCACCTTGTTGCTTTGGCTGAGAGTAAAGACAAGCCACATACAATTTGGTTAAAACTGCCTCCTCTGTGTTGAAGCTGATTTGAAGGATCTGGATCTGGAGAGAACCACCCTCCAAACGCGGGAACAAAAGAAAAGAGAACATACTATGCCCACAAAGGTCCATGTTCATGCTAAGGCAGAGTGATTCTCCCAAGTGCCAAAAGCATCTTTGTAACCAAACGGCACACTCTGCTGTGCCCACACATCTGATGTGGTCCCACTTGTTTCATCTGGGTTAGCAAAACGTCTCAGACACAGACAGGGAGGTTTCCCATTCCCCCTATGAATATTCTACACAGTAAAAAAAACCCAAACCTTCACTGCTCTGAAACACTGCTCATATTCACTTCCTTTCAACCCAAAACTCTTCTTACACAGCTGCTTCTTCCAACACTCTGGACTGATCTTCATCCACGTTAGAGCTTGTACCATCCATGGGGTTTTTTTGACAGTTAGCATATATTTACTTTGTTATTACTGGCCCTATTCAGCCTTTTACTCCTTCAGTTTTCCCTCACAAATCAGCTCCAACAACTCTTTAATCATTTGCTGCTTACACCTGAAATCCCTCCAGTTCTCTGACTTCTCTAATGTGGCTGGAACTGCACACGTTATTCCACACGCAACTTTAGCAGAGTTATGAGGAGAAGGACAATTACCTTGTTACTGCCTTTTCTGCTCCCTTGCAACAAGACAAGCTACTAACAAATTTGTTTTAAGACACCTAAGTATTTTTCAGCATTACTGTTTTCAAAGTGTCTCACTCCCATCAACGATCTGGATTTTTGTTGGATTTTGGATTATTTGATCCAGCTGTAGCAGTTTGTAATCTCGCTTCTTTTGGTATTGTGGTTTTATTCTCCCTGGAACACCACTGGTAACTTCAATGCGTGTACTGTAATTCACCTGTTCAAACCTCTATAACAATGTATTTATTTCCCCGTATTTCTAAGATGTTGCTACAGGTGCTGCTGTCCTGTGGATCCTGTATTAAGAAGCAGACAGCTTACAGTAGGAAAAGGAACTACTGTAACCATACTCCTTTCAGTCCACATTTTTTTCCAGCCACTTCAGAACAGTGGAAGAGACAGATGTTGCTGTGCAACTGGGAGGCTTTGACAGGCCAGGTTATGCAAAAAGGTACACGAAGCAAGTAGACCTCTGCAGAGTATATTGCCCTAAGAACTCCCTTCTCATTTCTACTGAAGGAATTCCTCTGACAATCTCTGCCATTTTGGAATTTCAGACAAGGTACCCATCTTGGGTGTATCTGCCTCTTTCTACAAGCTCAATAAAATCATATTGTACAAAATCATTCTGCCCTCCTCTCAACGACTTAATGCACTTTTTTTTTTTTTTTTTAAATAGGTACCTTACCTAGAACATTCAAATGAGATGCACAAAAGACTGTATGAAGGAAGCATCGCCCAATGCACGCATACTCCTGGACTGAAATCCATGCAAATTCCAACTCTTTGGGAATTACATGTTCTTTATGTTTTTTAAGATCTTAGCCCACACACGTAATATCAGGAATCCTGCACATACCCTACATGAAGGAGGGCCACAAAGTTGACAAGGGGACTAGAGTACCTCCCCTATGAAGAGAGAGCTGGGGCTGTTCAGCCTGGACACGAGAAGGTTGTGTGGAGACCTCACAGCCCCTTTTAGCATCTGAAGGGGCTCTTCAGCAGGAACTGTAGCAACACGACAAAGAGGAGTCACTTCAAACTGAAAGACAATTTAAGTTAGATATACAGAAGAAATTCTTTACTGTGAGGGTGCTGAGGCAGTGGAACGTGTTGCCCGGGAAAGTTGTGGATTCCCCATCCCCGGCAGTGTTCGAGGCTTTGAGCAACCTGGTCTAGTGGAAGGTGTCCCTGCCCAAGGCAGGGAGTTGGAACCGGATGATCTTCAAGGTCCCTTCCAACCCGAACCATTTTATGAGTCTGTGAAGGGTAGGTGTGTGACAAAATCCACTACACCTTTAAAATAATCGTGTTCTGCTTACACGTTGTGTATTTTTCACAAGCCTTCTCATTTCACATCTGTTCATCTACTTTTATCTTGTATTTGTTCTTCTTCTTATCAAAAGACTATAACTAGACTTACAGGATGATAACTATCAAAATAATCTTTGACTACACAGAGATTAGGATCACAGGGTTTTGGGTTTTTTTTCTGAAAGCAATCTTCTGGCATCTTCAAGAAGGGCCAGAAAACGTAACTTTATTAAAATGGAATAGCTAGTTAAGAAATAGTCCCACTGTCTCCACTGGAGTTTGCTGCAGCATGAGATGACGCATTAAGAATATGAATTTTCAAACAAATTAATTCTCTTGGTTCAAAATGTTTGTCTCATATTTTTGTAATGCTTTTATCCAAGTTCTCTATTCTTTTACCTGTTTTTTACAGACCTCACCAATTACTCTGCCTACTACTTACTCTTTTACACTTCCTAAGTAATGGCTACAAAAACAATAATTCATAGGATTTTTCCAAGCAGTAACTGGTTTAAGCCTTTTTAAGAGTTATTAAAAGACCTATTTTCCCTCCAAAATTCATTTCACCTGTTCTTCTCATGTCTTTTGTAACTTGATTTTCTTCCTATCAACAACTGTTCCACAACTTTAGTGAACCAGAATTTGGAATTCTGGTGTAAACACAGTAATTCTCAACTTTGGAGGAAAGACTGCATAGAAAATAAAAATAAATATATATTCTGAGTTTGTAAATACATTCACAAAAAGTCAGTTCCATAGAACACGTTTACAGAGTAGGAATGGAATTTACTTGGATCTTATGCACTTCAGAGGATGGTGTTTGATCAGATAATGCCAAATATATCAGGATAATTAATAAAAATAAGTAGGACAAAAGTCAATCCACAGAACACTGATACACAAACATAATATATTGTTAAAGCAACTCAAAATTTTGTTTAACTAATTCCCACAAAATACCTTTGTGGTACTGCATATAGGGCAAGTCAGGAAATGACGTGAGCTGACTTGCTGGGTTCCAAAGCACAGTAAAAGCAGAGCACATTCAGCATCCAAGGGTTACCAAGAACCAATTCTCTGTTTGCTCTTCTGGGTCTTAGTTACCTCAAATGGTAACATTACGTTCTGCTCCGGGGAGCAGCATGATGTCATTTTATCATTTAAGTCCCATTCTAAAGCTCATTCAAGCAGCGATTAAACAAGTTTTAAAATGCACATAGACCCTGCACACAGGAGCCAGTTTGGAGTGTGTCTGAGTGATGCAAAAAACCTCAATAAATTCTAATTTATGACAGATTCACAGTTGCTCTCACTCTGCAGATGAGTTATTCTTTCTTCTGTTCCTGAAAACTGCAGTCAGTAGCATACACTGCCTACTATGAAGAGACCTTTGTGATAAGATGATATCAAGGGATGTTGTGACACTCCTGATTAAGAATTACACAGTAAGCAAACCATACAGAAATGCTAATTTTCCTCCCCTTTCTCATCACTCACCTAAATTATTCTGAGTAATACAAATGATCTTTATCAGCTTTAAGGCAGTTCATCCTCTCATTCTCTTATGCTATTTTGTTAGATAAATCATATTCCTGTGGCTTATTAAGTCTATTATATATTTCAACAATTAAATTTGTGCACTGTTTTACATCATGTTCACAAACAAACAAAAAAACCTAAAGAACATCAATTCTTTTACAGTCAGAGCCAACTACCCACCATCAGCAGAGAATGAATAACTTTTGCTGGAAATAGACTTTCTTCTCCAAGCTCCTCTTTGAATCACTGATTTCTAAGTATTCCCTGTAGTTTTCAGTCATCATGAAGTGATGCTGAAAAACCCACAGAATTGCCCAACCCAAATAAGAAAGACACAATTTTCTCCACTTTGGCTGGAAAGAATGTAAGCCTACTTTATGATGAGGAAGTAATGGTTGACTAACAGAGCATGGTTTTACAAAATCTGTCTTTTTCTGACCTTAAGCTTACTAAAAGTGAGCCACAGGATGTGATCCAACCAGGTATCACTGTGCCTACGAGCACTAAGCTGATGTACAGAAGGTTTCTAACAAAAAGTTCTCTGCAATCCATTCATTATACTTAGCAACATCAAACAGGGAAAAATAATTAAAAAGCTCCTATTGAGCACCTAAAGACCTCGAGCACAGACAGGGGGTGAACACAAAGACAGGGTATTTGGTTGTGAGAGTCACACTTTTTATATGTGTATATTCATACACATTATAAGAAATTACAGTTCATTTTTAACAGTTTTCTTATTTTCTTCCTTCCTTCTATTTCGGTCTGTGACTGACTGCACTTACAGTGTACATATTTAAACATACTCAAAAGAGCTACATAAAATTTCTTAAGTTTTTTTAATCTTCAGATGCACAAGTATGTGGAGATAATATATTTGAAAGATAAATTGCCTGGATAGATTCAATTATGTGAAGTAAGAGTGAAAATCACATGCAAATGACAATATAAATGGGAACTAAGCTGAGAGCTTAGTTATACTGTACGAGGTACAAGCAGGCAAAAGTAAGATACCTAAGACTGGTCCCTCTGGAAAGGCTTCCAGTCTTCCTCCCAGCATCTTTGACAGTACTGGAGGTTGCACTTACACATTTCTATAAAGCCTTTCTCAGTACGTTTTGATATTACATCTCTGATATTCAAACATTACATAGTGCCTCACAACTTAAGGCTCAAAGAAACTTTTGAAAACAGCAGGTCAAAAGAAGATGTTACAATGACACTCTGCTGCCACTTTTGGTACACCTGACCACTGACTGCTCCCCTGAGCAGTTAATGTAATACATCAAATGTTCATGGCTATTAATATTAGCCATAGTTTTTAGTATGACCATTTTCTTTCATCAGTATCACATGTTAATTGGGAAGCATGGCTGTGTCATTCACAGTATGGTTCTTTCTTCCTTCCATCAAGGTCTTATGTTAAAGGAAAATTGAAAAAAAAAAAAAAATAAAAAAGGAAGGAGCACACACATACTCCGCCAGCTGTCCTGTCTTTAAACCATGTTTTACACTACCTTATCATGGTATCAGTTTCCATTGATTATTCAGGAACCAGATCCATAAAATATGGAGATATTTACATGGTAGATTCAAGTTCACCTCTAGCCTATACAAAGCAAGATACTGTTATCATATAAGCAGCTGGTAACATGAAAATGTTAGATGATATACAAATCACAGTCACCCAAATCAGCTAAAGCATCATCTTCAAAGGAGAAAACTCGGGATTAGGAAGGCCCATAGAACAGCCCAACAGCAACGCACAAGTTATATTTTCAATGACTAAATGGAAAACTTCTGAGACTGTCTAAAAAAACCCATCTTTTTTTAAACTTTTTTCCCTTAGGATATTACTTATCAGCATGCTTCTCCAGATTTCAGCACACATCTGTCCTCTAAAGGAGCCGGCCAGAACACTGAATGAACAGCGGGAGTTTCAGAAGATCTCCATGAGCAAATTGCATTTACCTCCACAAGTTATTTTCAGAGAAAAACAGGATCACTTTTTCAGAAGACTAAACTGTTCTGGAAATCTCACTTCCCGAACACGTTCCGTTTCAAGTCTTTTGTGTTTACTATTTTCATGCAGCTATTACTCAAATAAAAACTTTCTTCCTTGGAACACTCCTTGGGAGTCTTAGTATCAGAGAGCTCAGTTTATGCACATTGAACACTCCATGAAATATGACTAGAATTAGCTGTAAAAGTTTCTCAAAACAACCAGTAGTTTATCTCAGGTTTTCCCCAATGGCTTAAATACTGATGACAAGAAACACTCTCACGTAACCCAGAAAAGATACTAAGGAAAAAAAGAATGGAAAACAGACAGCCAACAAACATCTTTGGAAATTACTTGTTGTTCTTATGACTGCAAGGCTGCATCAATTTGAGCCTGGCACAGATAAGCAGAAGCTTACATGAAAATACTTGTGTTCTGCTTCTGCAACAGGTGAACCGCCAACAATGTATGAGGATAAGCAGAACAGTGACTTTAAAATGTCACCTTAATTCAAAATATTTGTTCCTGATCTATTTTCTGAGTCATCTCTATCTTGCTTGCTTTATTGACTAATTTTTTCTGTCTGCCCTTAGCACTAACAAGTCAATACAGCTAAAAAAGAAGCAACTCGACAGTGCTCTGCAGACATATTATCAACAAAATAGTCAGTTAAGTACCATTTGCAAAATGCTTATTAACTAGGGATGACGCGAAGCAAAAAAAGACACAGCTTTATTTTCAAACCCCAGGTTAAGTTATAGCATTATAGGCAATTAATAAAAATATCATACTTTTACACAACTAAATCTGACCCCAAAAGCCACAGCAAGACAGAAAACATAGGACCCTTTAATGTCATTTTTACAGTCATTCATCTGACTATAACCACACTTTAAAGCGTTAAGGTCAGCTGGTCATGAAGCTTGAGCTACACTTCTGACTAGCATGCACCATATTTGACTTGAGAGTAAATAAGGGACTGACACTCCATTAACCTTCACAAGTACAATTATTTATCAAAACAGTTCAAAAGAGTACCCGACAGAGAACTGATAAATCTGGAAGCAGAAAAGGAAACTGTAACAGAACAAGATGATCTTTTGCCAGTGATGAAGAGCCACTGCCCACCACAATTCCTGGGGCAAGTCCTCCAGTCAGTTTAAACACCACCATCCATTTTAAATGAATGTCCCTTAATTCACACTGGCTTTGACAAAATCTCAGAGATTTATTTTTGTTCTTTTTTTTTTTTTTTTTTAATTCCATCTCCTTTTTTGGAAATAATATATGCTAATATCCTGTATTTACAGGAATCTTCAAAGACTTTCTTCAGAAACACACACAGAAAATTCAGAAGGGTTCTGACACGTTTGGTCATATCTACTCTTCTGTGTTTTTAGTTAAGGCACAAGGATGACGCCTGTTCACAATACTCTTATTTGGTGAGCTGACTGTCATCCGGTTTATAACCCTATGTGATCTTCAAATTTCGTTAATTCTGAAAAATTTCTGTAATGCCTTTATGTTGGGAAATCCTACCTGAATTCCTAACTGAAGCCTGAGGTTGAGCAGTTGATCAGCAGCTGTCATCTGCCATCACTTACTTTGACTTTTTGACCGCAATAGCACTCCGCTCTTCCAAAGATGGGGGAAGTTTCCTCAAAATCTTACACCAGAAAGTGTCAGGAGGGAGAATGGAAAGAAAACGGCTTCACCACACAAAGATTCACTCATGAATAACTAGAAATTTCACCCATCATTGCCATCTTGTGCTGCACAGTGGTTTCCCTTTGGCAGAAAAGCACACCCCTTGATTCCACTGTATCCTCTCAGATGTACGGATGGGAAGAACACACCAACTATTCACCACTGGAGTTGAAGTCGCCACAGAGCAGCTCAAAAAAAAAAAAAACAAAAAACAAAAGCAGTGGCATGAAGCAAATTAAGTACCTTCCCAGTCTTAGCTCTCCCTTTCAGATCAGTATTTACTTCACTATTTTGTAAAAATTAATCAAGCTTCGTAAATACAAACAGCTCATCCAGTTGGCTTGTACCTTCCTTCTGGTGGTCACAAGGCAAGAATCTCAAAATGTAAAAATGGAGAGACAAGGAAGAAAGAATCACTTTAAGGGGAAGAGGCTTTACTCATGAAGTAGCCCAAAACACAGCAGAAAAACCTGCTGACTGATGTCAAGGTCAATTTCTACTAAGGGTCATCTAATAAAGTGGAAAGATTGACTTGATAACTCCTTTTTAACACAGGATTTATTACATTCATAAAATACAGAAAAGCATAACCCTCATTGTATTAGTTACCTTATTTCAGCTTGTACAAACAGTTTATTCCTTAAAGCTAAAAAAAGGAAATGGATTTTGATTTTAAATATGTTGAACACTTTATCTTGTACATACGAAAATAATTAAGTTCAGAGGGCTGAGCAGTTCATAAATGTGATTCAGATAATGGATATCATGAGGTCTAATGTTTATTTTTTCCCACTGATTTCCAGATCAAATGCCTTAAATTGAACAGATTTCCTCCCTGCCAGCTCCTTGTCTTGGAAACTCAATGTTTCTTCTTCCTTCTCCCCGTAAGAAGAGATTCTGTCGTCAAGACTTCACTGGCAATTCTTTGGCTATGCAGGAGGCACTGTAATCCATTTTGCTATCCCACAGCTGTGTTGTCAGAGCCCAGCAAAGCTAAGCAGCCCCAAAATTTGTCTTCTGCCAGTTACCTAAGCAAGGAAGGCTTTGTGTGGGGTGGCACACAAAGCCTCCCTTCTATCCAAAAGGACTTAACTACATTACAATTGAACAAAACGAGACAGCACCATCTATGAAATGGTGACTGCGCTACCCAGAGTATTTTTACTCAGGATTAGAGTTTTTCAGTTGCATCTCAGATGCACCTGCTGCAGACATCATCGTTAATGGAAAGGAATCAGCTGTAATGCAGAAGACACAGTTGTTAAAATGTGACTGATTCCACTCTAAGTAGTTCCAGAGAAACCACAAAACAGTAAAATATTTTTAGAGAAATAAGAAGACAAGAACTCCATGCACCAAAAGAAAAGTTTGAGACGAGGGGATGTGATATCACTCTTCAAATACGAAAACATTTGCTGTAGAAAGGAGAGCAAATCCTTTTGCTGCAGTGGCTAGGACAAGAATTAGAGATAAACCTTACACAGAAAAGATCACACAGTAGGAATAACTTTCTAATGTTAGAGACAGAAATACCCTAGGACAGACAGACTGGTAAGTTCTAAGTCTCCATCACTGAGTAACTCCAAGAAGTTAGACTATTATCTGAAAGAAATGACATTGGTACAGCTGATCCCTGGATTGAAGCTGGGACTGGGTGACCTCTCATGATCCCTCTCAGCCCTACAGTTCCATGAAGTGCAGGGCTCACATACGGTGAGAAATAGATGGGCTCATTCAGAAGGGGCTCTATAGATCTGTAAGGGACTTACTCACTAAGCTGGATCAGGGGTTTTTAGTTGTGTTTTGCTTTGGATTTTTTATTTTTATTTTTTTTTCAGATAAATCAATAGGCTTGGGCCATTTTCCAAAGATGTGATTTGCTAAGTTTCAAGCCAAACCTCTCAAGCTTTACTCATGAGATAAGTGCTAAACAATGAGCCAGATTCATCAAAGCTTTATAGACTTACTTAAAAGAAAAAGAAACTGATTCAGCCAACTCATTTCAAGCCAAATCAGGCAGTTGAAAATCTATTCCTGAGATTTGGAAAATCTGTCTTTTTTTACAATATTTTAAAAATATGTTTCGAGAGTCCCTCTTTTGCAGGGGCCTCAGGCAACTCTGTCAAGAATCTGTTTTTTTCCAGTCTGATTAGGAGTGGTGTATTCCTCATGTCTACAGGAGATAGCTGAAATATGTTTTTACATATACACACCTACATATTTTTACATATATACTTACATATACAAATAACATAAGGATTAAAGAACTTTCTATCAAAGGTTTGGTAAATACAGCAGTGCGTTTACTTTCAAACAGATTAATAATGAATTTGCTTCTTCACTAAAAGGGAAAAAAAAAAATCGATGATAGCACTGGGCACTAACGTACTCTATTAATGCACAAAGCTAAAAACAGTTCCCTGCTCCCAGGTTTACAAGCCTTGGGACGTAAAATCTACAATACCTTTCAGTACTGACCCTTAGAGTACTTCCGAGGGGTAGGTTAATTCCCATGTTTCTTCAGCTCTTGGCGTCTCTACCAAGAAGGATAATGATTGAGCCAAACAAGCTAGCTTTTGTGCACATCCCACAAAAATCCTACTGGAAGCACCGAAGTTTTTGAAAAAAGGCATCAGACATTTATTGCTAGGAGAGGGTAGGACATACACCTGGTGTTCACTAACTGGGATGGGGACAGCGTTGCTTGGGAACAGGGGAAAGCACGTACTGCCCAGCCCTGCCTAGCCACTAGCATCCCACATCCTGACTTTCGAGCTGGAGAAAGGCTGGGCTGAAAATGTTGTGCTGGGAACGTGTAGATTTCTACACAGAAGAGGCCTCCAGACTGTTCTTCCCCTACAACATAGAAGTTCACTGATAAATTCAATTTCAGTGGCTGAAAGTTGTTGGCCCTACAGTGATGGGCACAAACTTAGACTTGGGTGGCTGCCTCTAGCCCAGTATCGAGCATTTACTGTAAATGTATAAAGTAAAAGCGACGAGAAAACTTTCGAAACCTTGCCACGTTTTCTTTTTCTGTTTTGTTCTGCGCAAGCAAGCTAGTCCTTCCAAGAACATGGAAAGAGCATGTGACTTTGAACTGGAAAACCTGAAAGATCAGTGAGCCTACCTGCTAATGAGCAACTTGCTATTGAAATGAGCTCATTAGCTTTCATTTTTGCTGGCTGCTGATCGATTCATGAGCCACTTACGTGGCCTCTGTAAGCTGTACATAAATTTTCAAATGCATTGATTTCTACAAATAATAAATTGGGAAGTCAGTCCTTTCTGTATCTCTAGTACACATGCTGCGCTCAATGGCCTTCAAAATTCATCCAAAGAAAACAATGATAACATCAGTGTTCACAGATACATTGCATCTGAAATGGCAAATATTCTGCTACAAAAATAAGCTGTGCTGGCATCCCAGAGAAGGGAATAAAAGCTTGCCTCTGAAAATGTTACATACAAAATGTACAATACAAAACGCACAGAATTTCGCATGAATCTGTGTGTAGGTGGCAGCTCAAGAAACTCACAGTAAGGAATAATTGTCTACAGCAAGGAAAAATCTGAGCTAGATGATCTTCAAGTCCTCTTTGATCTGATATCATTAAATTTCGATAACCTTCTTCATATGAGTGAAGTAGTCAAAGTCCTATGGCATCCCAGAGTCAGTGCTGAGTTTCTGAAGTAAAAGCATTTTCTCTTGTCAAATGGCAACCCCAACAACACAGGAAAACGACCTGTTAAACACTAAATCATTCATCAGAGGAGGAGATAGGGAAAGCCTCCTTTATCCAAGCATGCAGGCATAATGTTGCCATTTTCAGCACATATGGGTACCTCCGAAGCTGGGCTGGCCAACCTGGCCTCACCTGGCTTCCCAACTGCTGACAGACAGTACAGCAAAAATCAGTACTTTGGACATGTATGCTTGCAAATTTCCAAGCCCTTCATAACACTGATTTGCAATAATTTGCCTAAGGTCATGTGGGCCTTGATCCAAAGCCTATTAAAGACAAAGCAGTCTTTAACTTGACTTCAAAGAGCTTTGGATTGGACCCTCAGTGAATCACTGCATAGTAAAGTCGAGAACAGAAAACCTGGTCTAAGGAATAGATGTATTCTCTTCTTCATCACCTCAGTTTTCTGAAAAAGACAGGAAGATAAGATTTAATTTTCCTGTTCTTCTGTATCACACTACCAGTGAAACCAATTTAATCTGCCGATACAGCCCAACACAAGAGCCCAACTGCATTGCAAAGGTATCTTCATCACCTTGACCCTCAGTAATAGCAGCACCAATGAGAGCAGCTCACTGGAGTGCCACTGGAGAGAACTACGGCAATCCATGCCAGCTGAGGAGGATGCCAGACCTGGATGGCATGCTCACTCCTGAAGAACAGGAAGCTTCGGACGAAATGCAATAACAATAAGGAGTTAAAATGTGCAGACCAGAGAACATCGCTTAATCCCAGTTTACTGAAAGGACATGTCATTTTTAGAAAGTTGTCCAAACAACTGTCTTAATATTCTACACCAAAGTGGCTATTAATCAAACAACAAAGGCCCAATTAACACATAGCTGTTGTCACCTTGATGTTAAAAGCCTCTCCCTTCCCCCCTTCTTTCTTTCTTTTTGTCTTTAATGTTACAACCTAACCCAAAAATGCCTCAGGGCCCTACAGGAAAAAAAAGACAAGATAGAGGGAGGGAGGGAGGAAGGGAGGGGGAGAGAGAGAGGGA
>VXAY01001311.1:568468-618471 GCA_013399855.1 Oxyruncus cristatus | reverse complement strand
AATCTGTCGTGTTAAGTTGTCAGAGAGGGCGATTAAACCGATGTTTCATGTTCCGAGATTTGCGTTCTTGGGAATGATAGTTTTCAAAGCCTTTCTTGCTAGGTTCTGCTTAAAGATTATCCCTAAGAAAGCTGATGTGAATATTATTACTGGCATAAACCTGGTAATAAAACCATAAAGTGTTTTAGGTAAAGACATTTTAGAGATATTCGGGGTTATAAACATAAGAGTTTAAAGCTGGATAGAATTTGGAGTGCTTAAAAAAAAAAAAAAGAAAAAGGAAAAAAAAAAAAGGCGCCCTGTCAGGCTGGGGAGTTTTCTCAGCATGAAGCAAAACAACATATGTAAAAGGGAAAAGGGAACTCGCATGTCTATGTAAAATAAATATAATTACAGAATCACAGAAGAGGGCAGAGCAGAACACTGACCTGTGCAGTTAGACAGGAACGAAAAGAAGACAGAGCATGTGTGGTGGTGGTCATGGTACTGCCTCAAACAAAATGCAGTGACAGCTATTTCGAGCGAACAGCGAAGAAAGCTGCCTGTGTCTCCAGCAGCCTGCACAGCTGAAAACATGGTCTTCTTGTTGGGGAAATAGGGTGAATTTTTTGCAATATGTTGCAACTCTCATATGCCATACTGCATCTCTAGAACATGCAAGTTTTAAATTATGCCTCCTCTCTATTTCACATTTAATTTGTGTCGTTTTCCTATGGCCTGCAGGCATGATACAAGTCACAGCACACAATACACCAAATACAGTGCCAAAACGTGAAACTGTGCACATGTATATACCCACTTTCTGGATTAAACATAGAGGAGGACATAAGTAGAATTAAAACACACACAGCAGACAGGTTTCTACGGAATAAGACTGGAATTCAACTACAGTTCCTTAACTAATATGTTGCTAGGTCTATCTACTAAGCCCTTCGACTTGCACAAATGACCAAGCACGACTTAATGAAATCTTTCAGACACAACAGGTTACACATACATTCGCCATAATTAATTAAATTTAATAATAAAATTTGATGTTCATTGCAGCTGATAGCAAGACAAACGGATACTTGATTAAGCACTTAAGTTTCTAGTAACATTTGAGGATTCCCTACATTTTAAATGGGGAAACCCCTCAGATTCAATGCCATTTTTCAGTATCAAGAGAATCTTCTCAAAATAGCCTTTTAAAGGTGTTTTGCATTACTTCAGTTCTCCAGTCCATGTTGCTAACCAACACATTATTTATTACTTGAACTTAACACTGCTGATAGACTTACAGCAGAATATTTGCTTTTAGGGAATATCCAATTCTTAAAACCCCACCAAATACCATCAGTACTGGTTAAAAAACAAGCCTGCTAGAATGTTCACACACTCCTTCCCCCTGCCCCACTTCCCAACAGGGGATGAACTTGAACATGGTTACTTCTACAAATATATGAGAGAATATTTGTACAGGAATGTGTGTTATTTCTTTAACTCCATGTACCGTGAATGGGATTACTCTCACCTAATTTTAGCCCCAAATTAGACATCTAGTCTAAACTAGTCATCAAGGCTCCCTCTATAGTCAACAGACCAGCACTTTCAGAGGGTAATTCATCTTTCTTGTCTTAGATGCTTATTTTGAGATTGGAAAGGCTGCTCTAGCACAGTGGTTATCTTTTTCCACAAACTGTGAAGACAGCCCAAACACCTTTCTTTTGTGCCTAAAATTTGGTGAACTGAACTTCAGCCTCCCCGTACTGCATTCAAGAATCTCCACGAGTTTGGACTAATAGATCACAGACCATCATGGATGAGGGACAAGTATAGTTTCCATTGTACTAGCACAGCCACAGACAGCAGAAGTGAATTTCCAGTCATAAATCAACAACTGGGAAGCTGGACACACAGTCTCATTTCACCCAGTAAACTGAAAACTTGCCATTTTGGTTAATATTTAGGAATTACAAGTCCAACAACTCTTTGTGATATTTTACAGAGAAATATAAAGATACAGGTCCTAAATATAAAAGTAAGTATTTCAGTCAAATTAGTTTATTCACATGGAAAACTCGGGAATTTACTGTGGCCCTGTGTCAATATATTACCCAATAGTCATGTTGACAGCTTCAAAACTGAAGCTATGGTCACTGCCCAAAAGCTAAGTTTACACTGGCCACAAGCAAACAGGAAAAGTACATCATCTGCCACAGATGTATTCTCTGCAGAACTGAATCACCCTATTTTCAATTCTGCTTGCAGATATATAAAATTTCGAAAATAGTTTTCCTACAGAACTTACCGAATTGGTTTAAAGATAACTTAAACGAGTCTTATACATGTAATTATTGTGAATGATCAATTTGCTTTCCCTCACACTCTGCGAGCACTACCAATATACATTTAAGAATTTGGGGGGTGCAGGGGGGAAAGAAGGGTATTTTCAGATTTTATATTTATAAAAATAAAGAATATACCATGGACTCACACTCTATCATCAGTCAGATGCAGGACACAAACTCAAGTGAGTTGAGTGGTTTGAGCTCTGAGATGCAGAATGCTTTATATTCCAAACAGAGCTAAGCACTACATAGCAAACTCTTATTTAACAAGGAAATGCTCTGGCCAGGCAATTACCTCTCACTCAAGGCTTTTTTAGTTGAAGTTATCTAACTACAGCTTTATAAACTATTGGGATCAACAGCTGAGCTTAACACCCTAAGCTCCAGCTGTAACCTATGAAGAAAAACAGGCACTTCTAGGGTGTGAGTTCCCTGACCTACTTAGAAGGTATGTTAGGACAAAAAGGATCATGCTCCACTATTCCCTATTTACTTCCATTAACCATGAAGTTAAATCTAAATTTACTAGCTTACCTCTGCACATACACTTCGTATACATTTAGTCTGATCAGACTTCGCTCCTGAATCTTCACCCCAAAAATGACATTATGATTGACACGACACTGCATTATGTGTTAGTGACCACTTCCTTCTAGGAGAAGAAATAACTTCCTTTCTCTATGAGAGAAAGCCAAAATGTCCTTCTACTGCACCAAGACTCTTATAATCCCCAGAAATTTACTACCGAGACTGCTGTCATACACCAAAAAAACCTCCCGGTAAATTTAACTGAAAATTATGCAAAAAACTCACTCGCTCCTAACAGAGTCCTAAATCCAGTAAGCTCTGTATTTGTGTATGGTTACTTTCTGGAAATCCACAGATCCTCAGCAAATGCTGTGCCTTTAAACACAGACGGATCCAAACCTGAGCAACTCCACTGATTACGACTGCAGCAGTTTAAAATGAAAAGAACAGGAAAGAGGAAAGTTTCACTTACAGCTACAGAGATGAAATACACTTTAAATTCAATCTGAAAATCAGCACAGAAGAGAGTGTGAAGCCCAGGTATTTTGTATTATTTCTGGCTAGCAATATTAATAAGCAATGCAAGCTTCCACTTCTGACACGACTTAGTGTAGAGATACACACACAATCTACTGCAGTAATTCAGATTTGAAATGTCAGAAGGATTTTACCTTTTTGCTATATTTCTTATTTTCTGTCATCAAACTCCAATCCTGCAAAAAGCTATGTGCAGAAGGAGTTATAGTCAGTGACCTCTCCTTCCCTCCCTCTTGCTACCATCAGCATTAGGTTCCAATCAACCAGATTATTTTGCAGGAACAAGGTCATAAGCTAAGCATTCTGGGGCAGGAATGTTTCTTTTTTCTGTCTCTATAAAAATAAATCATGCTCTGGGTACAATATAAATAAAGATAATAACAGTCTGATCTTAGATTTTATTGGTCTGTGTTTCAGACAATCTATATAATTTGCCTGCTGCCTGTACAAACTACAAAAAGTTAATCTTTATAGCTCTTTTTTTTTTTCCTTGGGGTGGATTCAGTTTTCAAAGCGAAAAAAAAAAAAGGATGCTGAAGCAGACTATTTCCATGTATAATGACAGCCTTGTTTACACTGCTCTGGCAAAAGCTATCCTTAGTTAAACTGGGCAGAACTCCACTCAGTTACTTCCATTAGTTTATCTAGTGATGCTAAATTCATGGGATTCTACTTCAACAAAAATACCTTATCTGGTCACACAACTGCACCTAAACCGGAAAAAGAAACAAAGAACTTAAGAGTGTTAAAGGGAATCTGGAAACGAGGCTGGCCAAACTATTCAGACAAGCCTGCTACCCCAGACATAAAGGACTCTTTTAAGAAAGTTTGTTTCCCCCGTTTCATTGTCTTTAAACACTTTGGAACACTGGCTGGTTCAGAAACATTGCAGCACATCAATGTCCTCTTGTAGGGGTCTCTGAATATGTCTTAGGAGTTGACACACCTTGGCAGATTCCCATTCTTAAACAAACACATATTGAAATCCGTTTTGCCACAGGTCCCTCTCCAGCCATGAATCTCTCTAGAGAAAATTAATAACCCCTTTCACTGCAGTGGAGAAGGTGGTGATATTTCACTGATATACTCAAGACAAGAGGAAGCAGTTAACTACATGAAAGGAAAAAAACATGACTGGATGACATGACACTTTAAATGCTAGCAAAGGCCTGAAGCCACGTTTTCATTACTACTCCAACCATCATTACTTTTGGTGAATCTGCAAAAGCATTAGCAGTGGCAAGAAAAATTAAGGACAAAGAAAGCTGGCCTTGGCACAGCCTAATCCAACTGAATTTTATATGACCTAAGAAAACCTACTTAAAGAGACAACACAAAAACCATGACAGAGCATTTCATTCATCCATTTAAAGGGCAGAAAATTAAGAAATGCTTCAAATTGCCACTGTAGTGGGTAACATCCTAACCATGGACACAAACACCTGACACTGGGAGACGAAGCTGTAAAACATGACTGTGAGTACTGAGAGTAGCAAAAGGTCCTGGCACTTCTAGGAGCCAGAGCTGATAACCATGGAGATTCCTTGCAACCCTGGAATTCAAGAAACCATGACCAATACTTCACAATGCATTTCAGTTTTGGTATATCTCTACTGAAAGTAGAGCTGCATATCAAAAAACAACCAGCCCCTAGTTTACTGACATTCTGTCCAAACAAATAGCCCAATACTTATTTTTACCGTGCAATGTCTTCACATGAGCCATTTACTAAAAGGTTTTAGAATGGATTAAATAACAAAAATGAGTAAGTTAAATATGACTACAAGCAGAGGAAGAAAATGGGCAAGGCAGAAAAAGGTTTTCAGATGACAACTGCAAGCAGAAAGAAAGTGACAGAGTAATATTGGTTCCTATGAGGCTGGAAATAGAGAAAAACTCTCACCTGCAGTGAAAAAAAAGGAGAAAGCCACACCAGCTGCTCAGAGAAGGCAATGTGGATATGGAAAGGGTGTGGAGCAAGGAGAAAGCACATGGGGAAACCGTTCTGGAAGTTCTAAAATGAACGAGCAGCTACTGAAACAAAAATGAGCCAAGATGGTGTGCAAAAGTAGAAGTCTGTGCTACATAAGAAGCAACACACAATCAACTTTGACTCCCACAAGCCATGCCTTAAGGCACGTGTCACATAAGAGTACGAAAGCCTGGTATGCTGCTCTCTATTCTGATGATAGTTACACTGACAGCCCTAGGCCAAATCTTCTCAACAGTGGCCCAAGGAGATAAAATCACTGTTTGAAAGGAAAAGCATGAAAACTTAAACTACATTTTTGTGGCCTTCTCATTCCAGGACAGAGTTTCTGTCTTACTACAATACCATAAAGATTCTCTGTCACCAAAGAAAAGGGCAGCATTTCAGAATAAATTTGGGCAGAGTGCTAAAGGTAATGGATCTCAACTGCAAAAACCATATAAAGTCTACAGCTACTGTTTGAGATTCGACAGAATGGAGATACCATAGATCTGACCTATGTCGTGTCACACCTAGGGACTGACTGTCAAAAGCAAATGCTGTATCAAGAAGTAGGAACACTTAAATGTAGGCTCCTTACATCACTGCTGTAAGCTGCTCTTGCAGTCCTAAAGGGGCTTTCTCCACACCCTAGTCTTCATCAACACTCCTCAAATATGTAGCTTCAAAATTTTGTTTCAGATCTGTGGTATCTCCTGCCTCCCTCTGGCAGACACCCTTGTCCTGATCTCCTGGGTTCTGGCTGCAATGTCCTGCTGTGGACACACTGCTGCACTCCCAAGCCACAAAACCTGCTCGTAGCACTAGGCTGACCTGGCAGAGTTCATGCCAATGCACTTTTTTTTCAGTAAAAATGTACAGTCTCCAGTGAAATTACCTCAAAAATTGTGTGTAAGCCCAAACTGAGCGACTTACTGAAGGCTACTTACTTCCCGGTTTCATTTGTAATGACACCCCTTTATCCACTGTGGAAGTCCTATGGCAGATTACTTTGCTTAGAAAGATGACCAAGTTTTCTGGTTTTATGGCTTACATAGTTTTTTGATAGAACATTTAATAGTCCTTTTTTCTTCATCATAAGAAAGACCATCTGGTTCGAATATTCCTACCGACTGCGGGCCTTATTGCTCTACCTGTCTCTTTTTTTCTGTGGAATTTTTCTGTTATTCACTTGAATTATATTTTACTAGTATTTATGCAAGAAGCTTAAATGAAGATATTTTCCAGTATGAAGTCAACGAATTGATTCCTAGGCACATAATCACTTGCAAACAATGGATACATACAGTTCCCAGCACTTCCATAAAACAAAGGTGTTTACTTTTCTGTTGATTATTTTCTGCTTAACTGCATTCAAATGAATCCATTAAAAACGTGACTGCTTCACAGTAAGATGATCTTCAGCAAAAACAAACAACTGCTGTTTCCACTTCTCTTCATGGCCTTTAAAAACTAGTCATCTGCACCCTGTATTCCAGGCAATTTATATCTTATAAGTCTGGACTTGATTTGTTAATTCATTGGTTTAAATGTGTTTGCAACCCTCCTGCTTGGGAAAATAAAAGAACAAAACAAAACAAAAAAAAAACCCAAACCCAAACCAACGTTTTCTCACTTCATTACTTATTTATTGTCTCCTAACCAACCTTTGGACCTTTCAGAGTCTGATCATAGTGCCAACAGGTCACCTTAAACTTCATCCAGTCTTTCTGCCTATTGACTTCAGCTGGAATGATACATCCACTCTCGTTCTCCATGGCCAAAAGTCATCAAAGCTCGCTGTATTAAGAGAGTGGTCAAATAAAGCAAGGGAACTTCCATAAACTAGCACCCTGCTCCTGAATTGCACTGTGGTTTTGATCACTGCCTCATCTGAAGAATGAAAACACCTTTGTTTATGTGCCCTATACAGGACCTGTACATCAAGCAGTTTGCAAATAATTGCTAAGTACTATAAGAATGACTTACACAGATGGGACAGGACTGAGAGCTGTGAGAATACAGATTGTGACAAGGAGGACAGGCAGGTTATCACAACTTAAATAGAAGATACTTCTCAGGCAGATATGTGAGTTATCAAACCTTTTTCTGGCTCCACCACAACAGGTTCTCAAGGACTGAAGAAAGTTTTCTAGGCTCTGGACTAAACAGTAAAGTAGGGAACTTGTACATCTGTTTGATGGGTCCTGATTGATTGTTTTTTATTTGTTCCCTTTCCTAATAGCCCACAGAGTGATTCTCTGAAATGGTCAAACTCTGATACAAGCCTGAAATTAGATCTATGGAAGCTGCTTTCAAGTGCTACTTTTGTGATGACATTTATAATGAATGTTTGTAACAATGCCACTTCATCATTTTATAAATATCAATTTACCATTAAGAGAGGAAGGAAAGAACATCAGATAAATGCAAACTTACCACTGTTTCTGCTTTGTTTTAATTGAACTAGTCTTGTTCAGATAAGCCTGTCTAACTCTTACAAAAACAACAGTTTATAGTTTAAACTGTGAAATTGTGTGTGTGTGAGTGCGTGTGTGTGTTGTAATTATGGTGCCTGCTAACAATTTCATACTGCCACACTGCACATATGGCTTCCAAGCTAGCTTTATCTGAATCTTTGTGAATCTATTCTCCGTGCTATTAAACTGAGCACATTCCACATCGTTCAAAAGTAATTACACTTTTGTCTAGAGTGTAGGAGACTGCTCTCCCCAAACAATGAAATTCTCATTATTAGAGCTGGCACAGTAACGGCACTGGTGTTCACAACACTGTGCATTGTATCCTCACAATAACTTATCCTGAGCTTGATGCACAAAGGTACACTGGAAATTAAAATTTCTCTAAAACCACTATGTGGGTTTTTTTTTTTTTTATGGGCATTCTTTAGCTCAGTATAATTAGAGTCCTATTTGACTTTTTAAAAAGCTATATGCATTCAGATTTCCATTCTCTTCGGAAGTTCTGAATAGTAGCTCAGTGCTCCAGCCGCTTGTTGTTCCAATCCATTACTATTCATGTGCTGACAAACTCCAGACCAACAGGTGAAGCACAGGCCAGGATGGATGTGTAAGAGAACTCCAATTCAGCATTAAAGACCCTTTTAGTTTGGACAAGTGGAGGAAAAGCATGAAGCAGCACATCAGGAGGATCTTTGACCACTAATATTGTTATCCTTAAAATGACCAAACTTTCTTAATATTATTCCCAAGGTATGGAGGAATAACTTCACTCACCACAGAAACGCAACATTTTTTAGTGTGAAGTGACAAGGTACTTAACAGTGCACAGTAATATTTCCTATCAATTTAAAGCACTGAAAATTAAATCCCATTGAAAGTGCAGGATAAACATGGGCTAGCAGTGCAGTCACACAGTTTGCAACAACTGGGCAGTGGCAAAATTGCACTGTAACAGTTTGATTTTCGGACCAGTACTTCCTTTTTTTTTTTTTTTGGTTGGGTTTTTTTGCTATTGTTTTTTTAAATCTTATCCAGCATTTTACTGATATTCTATAGTTAAAAAGAACAGTGGGATTTGAGCATACCGTGCCCGTGGCATACTTTATTCAGTATTTTTAGCCTTGACATCTCATATTTTCAGAAATTAGCACACAGACGCCACTGGTGAGATCAGTAGTCTTGAGAGGTGGCACAAGCAAAATGGTAAGTCAAATAAACAGCAATAAAATAAACCTTAGTAACTTAGATGATGCTATCCAAATACTGTAGCCTTAACAGGTTTCTTCAAAAGAGCTTCGGATTGATACTGTAATCCTCAGGTGTTTCCCCACTAAGCTTATGGCCTGCTATGAACATCCTAAGGGGACTCTCGGATATATTCTAGGTCAAATGATGTGTCTTGTATTTTGTACTGAGCATTTGGTTTAAGTCTGACAAATTTCTTATCAGCAGAAGAGTTTTCCTACTTACAATAAGTCTTCGTTTTCTTCTGTCAAGAGGAAGACAGTTTGGGATAGAATTGCCTCTGCCTTGGTTGAGGTTGGTAGGGATCTCCAGAGGACATCTGGTCCAATCCCCCAATTCAAGCAGGGCCACCGAGAGTCAGGTATCCTGGACCATGTTCAGGTGGCATTTGAATATCTCTAAGGGACGAGACTCCCCAACCACCCTGGACAGCCTGTTATTTTGCTCAGTCACCCCCACAATAAAAAGCATTTCCTGATGTTCAGAGGGACCCTCCTGTGTTTCAGTTTGTGCCCACTGCACTAACCTTTCTCTGGCTGCAGTTCCAGCATCCTCAGAAATACCCTGTTCATCCTGATGGGAAGATGGGCTTTGCAGATTTTTTACAAATTTTGCTCGGGTCGTAAGATTTCTTCCTAGGAATTTTGTCCTCCTATTATAAACATTTACTCAGTATTCTGAGATGTCTCTCTAAGTTAGCAGTTGTTGCAACTTGGTAAAGTGCAACACAGTCAATTTTCAGAACTCTAAGTTGGGTAAACCATTCAGCTGTAACTGTCGTGCAATCAGCCCTGTACCTTAAGGATCCTGGGATGTTCCAGGCTGGCAGGACTCGTAAAAGGAAGCACAGCTGGAAGTAACCTATGAAACAGAGGATCAATTAGCACCTAGAAAAGTGAGGCCAAGTAATTGATTCTCAAGGTTGAAATTCTTTTCCCAGCTGCCCCTTCATGACTCGTTGCTGAGAGTCAGAATATGAGGCGGCCGGGATGGCTTTGGTGACAAGAGGAATAAAGATATGACAAAGCTTTGTAATTCCACACCTTTTCCAAATCCCTTGTCTTGGCTTTCTTCTGCTGAGACTGTTCCCTAAACCAAATGGGTGTTGTACATGCAGCTAACAGAGCAAGACCTCTCTGATCTATACGACGACTACCTAAGAATCCCCCTGGAGAAGAGTCTTAGCTGACAATCACGCACAAAGCAGTAAGGTTTAGACAGGTGCAGCAGTGATGCACTACCTGATTTCAGACTGCCTGTACCTCAGAAACCTTCTCATGTGACACTGGAGAGATCTGTAAAGGTGGACCCTGCCAAAGACAGCATGTGGCTGCAAAATGAGAACCCCATGGTCACTTGCTGGCTCAGTCAGAAGGTGCAGCAGTGCAGCTGACAAGCTATTAAGAAGTGTGAAGGATGCTGCTGGAGCTTTATCAAGAGAACTGTATTGGACTGCACTCGGTGGTGGTGTGTGCACATGTGCATACACCTGGATTTGCTTCCCAGAGACTATAAAATACACAGAATGTCAATTCAAACTATAAAAATGACCTCTGCAATGCTAACGAACTGAATACCCTTCGGGAATGATTTTCATAACTGCTAATCACACAAACTGAAGCCATCCAGAGGTTATTCAGTTACTTCCTTCTTATAACTACATACCACAACAGCAGAGGGTGTGATTATGTATATTTTATGTATATCTTATTTACACTGATCACTTCCTTCTTTCTGGAGACACAAAGGTTACATCCTTTCTGACCTACCTGGGTGATGATTTTTACAAGACACTCCTCAGTAAAAGAGAGATGTTGTCAAAATGTCACATTCATAGAAACTGGCAATTTTCTTAAAGATGTATGAAGACAAAAGTAGTCCCTTACAACCCCCCAAAAGCTGCCTCAGATAAGCCTACAGTATGTCGCTGCTACAGCAAAACTGTCTAAAACACACAGTAATTCAGTATCTTGTATTACAAAGAGTCAGAACACACTGTTTTGACATCACATTAAATACAGCCTTCATAGCAGGAAGTCACACTAGACGCTCAGCTAAAGTTCTTGGTCTTAAAAATTATAATTGAATAAAAAAGTTAGTTAAAATCAATTAAGTGTAGCTAAGTGTTTCAGTGAGGTGTAGTTAAAATACTTCTGCTGGCTTCCTCAGAAAACAGTAGGTTTTTATTTCATTAGGGTCTGATTCTACGCTACTGGTGCCATCACAATTTTATCTATTACTTAAATGTTGTCAGGAACTACTTCTTATCTTCGACACACTCTCTTAAAACAGACCAAAAATACAGCAAAGCTCACAGACCAGTTACATACCCTAACAGCCCACTGGCCGGAACTGTGTATTAATGAATTCCATCTCCATAAAACATAAGATAAAGGATGAGAAGTAAACAAGCTCAAAAAAGATAATGACATGTCTGCCCATGAGTAATTTCTCCAATGCTGTTCTTTCTTCATGTAAAGTTGCAATAACACAAAGTAAAACTAAATATTCCAAACCACTGTTTGAACTTGAGCATTAGCCCAAAAAAGGAAAAAAAATGGATCAGGATCAGTGAGTTATTTTGTCTAGGAGAGCAGCTTCAGCGAATATCCAGTGACTTGGCCCTATGAGAAATAATAATCCCTAAGGCTTTTTACTTAGGGCTTATTACATATGCATAATGAGCTGTAAGGGCTTAAATACCACTATGGAGCTGTTGCAGGCTTTTATGAGAATACACTATCACCTATTTTGCAATGCCTTTTTAAAAGCCTTCAAATATGCAGGTCCATTCATTATCTTCACTTAAAGTGAAATTGTCAGTGCCCTCGTCAAAGTGGGGGACTAACAGAAAAGTTACAGCCAATCTGTAAACAGGCAAGAGCTGTGCAAGCGTGTTCACAACAGACAGCTTTGTCGAGGTGCCTCAGTCCTGGGGTTTCAGTGCCTTCCCCTGCACCTTTCAACCTTTCTAAAAAGGTATCACAGTACTCCCCCTGAAGGGCCCACGTTACAACAGTGACACTGCGATACTAGTGAGGAACATGGCATGGCTTTTTGTTCTTTTTGTCTCCTTTTAGATACAGCCATTTCTGGACTTCCAGTGAGCTGCTAAATGTAAGGAATTAAGTGCTCAGTGTCATTTGCAGAGTGCACACAAAGGTGGAAATTCGTAAGTGCAAAAGTAGTATGCTGATTTAATTCTGTAAGTGCAGCAAACTTCCTT
This sequence comes from Oxyruncus cristatus, assembly GCA_013399855.1. Classification (NCBI taxonomy): domain Eukaryota; kingdom Metazoa; phylum Chordata; class Aves; order Passeriformes; family Cotingidae; genus Oxyruncus; species Oxyruncus cristatus. The sequence goes on along the minus strand of VXAY01001311.1, from coordinate 606,153 downwards.
GTATGTATCCGTGGCATGTGAATTACACAACAGATGTGAATTTTTAAAACCATCAAAATTCGAAGTTTCTTTTCTACCCTTTATACAGACTCCCGTGCTTTACTACTGCATAAACTTGGCATTGGGGTGATATTTCAGACACCATGCCAAACGTGACTCTCACTTAAGAGTGTTCCAAAGCCATTTACTGTTTGCTGCACACATACACTTCAAATTCACATCACTGTAGCTAACAAATTTTAGCGCCCTAAATGCCATCAGACAAAGGTGAGGAGAAGTCTGCACTGCAAGTGATTTCGCATTAGTAGTGGAGGGTAAAGGCAGCCCAGCTGGGTCAAGGCTTTCACAGTATTGTAGCGTGTTCTGTACGTGTAACTGTGCATTGTATACTCCGTTAAGTACAGATCTGGATGCCAAACTACTGCAGAGGCAGAATTCAAAGAATGGATGTAAGCACAATAGACCATTAGCAAACCTACCATTGTGTTGTGCTGAGAAGTGGGAGTCCTATGGCCACAGTTCTCTTGCGTCAGCAGAGAAACTGGCTGAAATTCCTCAGAGTGAGGCTTGTTGGGAAAACTCACATGCAAGGGAAGGTGAAAGGCTGGGAGCCCGTCACTCTCCTCTTCTCCCACTTTCTGTCTGCTTGTCACCATGGCTACCTCTCCATCTGCTTCCCCATACGGAGAGGCTGGTCGCTTGGAAGACATCCTGGAAGGAACAAAAGAGGAGAAAATAATGAAACCTCCAAATAAATCCTTAATGCCGTCATTGTGTGGTTAGGGGCCATTGTAACAGAAATGCCTTTTTTGTGCTGGCAGAGAGCAGGAAACCATCCAAATACCACTGCAAAGCACACACAGTTGGGAACAATGGCCAAGCAGGTAGCAACAGAACAGTGGCTTGTTTGTTGTGAGAATAATACACTAATATAGCACTCTCTTGTATTCTGGCTTCTTAAACATGAAAATTCACCTAAGACTGCATAATGAAATGCAATTCCTTTAAAAAAATACCCATCTGGTTTTGCATTTGCAAGAGACTGTAAGAAGATAGAATGTCTCCCGATACAAGCTATTGTCAACTTAGCTTTTAAGGAATAATCATCTGCATGTCATTATGAACCATAACTGATAAAAAAATAAAGTAAAATAAAATACAATACAATAAAGCAACTTGCTAGCAAGCCAAACTGTCTGTGTTTATAAAACTTCACCCATGTGAACAACAGAGGGTTATAGTCATGTTGTAAGAATCTTTCCAGGTTTTCAGATCTGGTATAGTTAAGCAAGTAAACATTTGAGCATTAATAATGTAAGCTTTCTGACAACACAAATTCAGGGGTGTAGTAACTGAATGAAGATTTCCCATGAAATCTTCTTACCTATATCTTAAATACGTGTAAATGTAATTTACATTTATATATGGAAAAGTATATGCAAGGAAGATACACAGAGCACACACTGTAAAAATCACACACAAACCTTAACCTAAAATTCAGGCCCACATTCTGAATTTTTTTAGACTGTCTGATAACACCGTTCTTACAGCAATGTGTATATCTTCAACTTTTAGAAAAACTGAAAGAAGCTTGTGTAATTGGAAATTCTAGGCTTCCTCCAAACCAAGCACTACTGAAAAATCTTATAGGACAATTTGAACCCAGAATTCTTCCAGTTTGGTCTTCAAAATAGAGGGGTGCAGTGAAGTACTAAAAAGCAGACGACTTCTGGGATTAATTACAGCAACACCATTCATGAGAATCAGGGTATGTGCATGGATGGTGTAATGCATCCCTGTGCTAAGCAGGGGCATCTGTAAGAAGGAGTGGAATGAGAAACAAGAAATCCTACAGCCACAGTCAAAAGAAGAAAAGAAAGCAAGCTAGAGTAATGTTTCATAGAAAAAAAAGACGTTACAAACAAGGAAACTGAAGACTATTGTACGTAAAAGTTGAAAAAACGGGCTGAAGGAATAATGCTCCTCCTCAAAAATCTTGTATTTATGATTCTAATTACCCCATTTTGATTTTCCACTTCACAGTTAAAGGACTGCATTTCAAAAGCCCAGCAGCCTCTTGAACCATGCGTGGGGCTGCTGTGAGGTGGAGCATGTCCATACGATTTGGCATATTGAGCACGGAATGGTTCTTAGCAGCAGTCAACTGGGTCTGAAAACAAACAGCGACTTTAAACAGCCCTTTGTTAGGACTTACTTTGTTTCTAATGATCTCATTTTGAGCTTTGCCTCCCAAGCCAAGTTAGATTATATTAAAAAAACCCCAAAAAACAACAAACAAAACAAAACAAAAAAAACCAACCAACCAAAAAAACCCCTGCACCACCACCAAAAACTCAGACAAAAAATCCCTACCAGAACCTATACTCAGCTGCACATTGCCTGTTCTGAACACCACCTATTGCCTGTGCTTAGAGAAGCAATCTGTATTTTCTATTAATGTTTGACTTAGTCCAACAGACTAACACTTCATACATCCTACCTGAATTCTGTCTTCTAGGCTTTCCCACCTACGTGTCTGCAGCAAAGCATATGCATAAAGACAGAGATCAGTTTTCTACTAGCCCACTGAATTCAGCATTTTACAGCTACGCTTGACGTGACAGATCTCAAGCTCTTCTTCTGCAGAAACCATACAACTCCCTTCTGAAGTTAATGTGAATTATTCATATTCTGTACTGTACCTCACCGAGATACATATTTGCTATTGATTTTAAGTTTTTCGGTTACTCATTTCAATGCTGCCTTAATAGAAGTCAGGGTTTTTACAAAATCTCTCTTTCTGAAAATCAGCACTAAGCAGTTGTCTCAATTTTGGCAAACAAAAGGGGAGGGACACAAGATCATTAGTCAATTATTCCACAGTAATGTTCTATACTTTAGAACATTTATATTCAATAAGATGACTGAAAATATTGCAAACCATCTACAAAAGCCTCCTCTGCAATTCACTCTGGCAATAAATTATAGAGAGAGGATGCTTTGCTTTGTATTGATGATTTGGATTACACACTCTATACTCAAACTGTGTTAAAAACTCCTATTGATGTTAACCCAGAATAACCCAGATTCTGCCATATTGCTTCGCAAGGAGAGTTTGACTACCACACAGAAATAAAGCTCTTTTGTTACCTTTATAAGTAAATACACAGTTTTATCTACTGTGGTTCAGCAAGAAAGCTGCAGATCATCATCTTCAGCTTGTCACTGTACCCAACAGGGATGAAATCATTTTCTGCAGGGAATTTATAAACACAGGCAAGGAAGTCAATAGAGGTGTCCACCTCCACGCACTCAGAATAACGGAGATTATCATTCTTCAGATCTAAACCGAAAACCTATAGGTTGGTGTGTAGGTCAAACCAAAGCGATACGAAGAGAGAGAAGAAACTTTTTCCTTTGCTTCTAAAAGATGCAGTTTAAATTACAAGCCACGTGCCATCCCCATCCTGGGAGGCTAAGAACTTGCTAAAGTGGCTAAGGCAGCAAAAGTGAGGCTCTAATCTGCATTAGTTTTCCAACTGACCAGGACACTCCAAGAAATGGATGCATTCTATTCATAGTCACCATGAACTAGACAAACCTCAGAGTTTCACAGAAATTTCTGACTCCCTATCTGTGAAATTTCTATAAGAGTCTGGAGGATTTAAATAAATTAATTAATAAACCTGTATCTACTTCTGGAAATGTCTTCCAAAAGGACAGTAACTATCAAAGACTACAGCAGCAAATGATCAAACCTCTGATAGATTCACAAGTAGAAAACACGATATAAGGGAAATTTGTTCACAGATGGTCTTTCATTATTTCTACAGGCTTATTGGTCCATTTTCTGAATCTGAAATGCTCCCACACCATGTATCTTGTATGTTTTTTTCATTTATCTTCCTTACCCTACTGAGCTAATACAAGGTCTTCACAAATTCCGTATCTAAGATGCAAGTTCCCATTCTAAGCAATAAGGAAAGGGAAACAGATAAATTTTGAGTAACAAAATTATCTGAAACTTGAGCTCTTTTACACAGATCGAGGTCTAATGAAGTACTGGAATTATCCCATCTCAACAAAGGACTGCAAATATCCTGGATCTACCCTCAGTGATAACACAACAGTTTACAACTTACATGACTTCAAGACCTGTTCCCCAAACTAGCTGAAACTCAGAAGGGTTTTCAATTACACCACTCTGAAAGAAGATTTACAATGGAAGAGGAGACAACAGTTTCCTCGGACATGAACTTATGGATATGATTAAAAAAACCCAACACAACCCCAGGATATAACTCAGAAAAGTAGCAGTACAGTGTACCAGAGTGTGAACGTAAAAGGGTGTCGCTGCAGATGAAATCTGTTGCAACTTAAGACTTGCAAGAAAGTTGCATTTTGAACTGTCATTAATCCTTTCTACTGAATAAAAATAGCTAAGGAGTCATTTTTTAGACAACCTAAATCCGCTAAGTTCTGACGCAGTGGGACACAGGCAGTACCCAGCCCACTGTAGAGACACATTGGAATTGCAAAATGTATCCCCACACTTGATTTTTATCAGCAGTTAGGATGGAACTGAAGATTTGGTTCTGGCGATGAATTCAAATACGACACTGTAAAGAGACTCTTATTTCTGTTTTCAGAAAGGCTTCTTATCATGCAGAAATTGCAGTAAAAAAACCAAGCCTTTTGTTAAATTTTCATTAAATAAATGTTGTTCCTGGTAGCAAAAATGCTTGGGTTTTTTTCAGGGAAGGAGAATCTCACTCTTCTAACTCACTATTATCTAACAAATATTTTATGTGATTCATGTTACAGTAGTTTCTCCATGTATTTCTTTACTCTCCTTCAATTTATAACAGACTCTTTGTAGGCTTAAACTGATACCCTGTGTCTATTGATCTCAGTGTTTTTGGACTGACTTCAGCATGGCTGGATTTTCCCACTGGAGAGAATAACAGCTACACTACAGTCACATGAATTGTTTCCTCATGCCATCTACAAATATTGGTTCCATCCAAATAATTTCAGGCCACTAAATAAGACTATTTTGCTCTTTTTTATTTTTCTTCCCTTGAATTCAGTGTCTCACAAAAGTGATCGTTCCGCAGCTCTATGTTTTTATTGTTATTATTTTTAACAGAGACTCATTTAAGTGTCCTCCACTACATTTCCATTTGTTCATTGGTTTCGGTTCATTTCATACATGACTGTATACCCAAAATAAATCTAAAGTGGTATCCAGTATTCAAGTAGATAGTGCCCTCTAGCACACAACCAGCATCCCTCCCAATGCGATTGTTCATGCCATAAAATTTCATAAATTTTATGTCATAAAACTCTAATCTTGTTACATTAGGCAAAATACCTCAGAAACATTTCAGATACCCACAAAAGCTTTGGAGAAGTGGCTTATCCATGTCTTCAAAAGTGACAAACACAGATGTGTCAGGGGAAGACGATATGAGGCCATAAATCTTAACTTGTTGGGAGTTAATTAAGGGATTCATCAATCATTACACAGCTCACCCCATATATACACAGGCAAAATCTCGTCAGCTGCCACAACCCACAGCAATCCACAGGTTAAAAACTCCCAAAGTCCCTCTGTTCTGACTATTTATAAATGACTTTGTATAATCTAGCATTAAGACCTGTAATTATAAAACTGCATTAAAACAGGCCTGCATAGTTATGGATAATTATAGTTGGTACACTTTTTAAAGAAATAAAAAGCTTTTCCATTCAAACACAGGCTTTGCCTTTTTGACAGCTCCAAGTCCACAGGATGTAGAGAGATGATTTAAATTGTTATGTCAAAATTTTGACTGTGCAAGACTTTCTTTTTACCCCTTATCAAGAGAGGCATTGTTGTTTTCTCACCATAACCAGGCGTGACAGCGCCTGACTGGAGTCGCATAGCCGGTTTCTGAGTCGGCATGAAAATATTCACCTCTTGAGTTTCTCTGGCAGCTATAAACTAAGTCTTTCTCATGGGTAGAGTTTAAATCAGCTGGCCCTGTACACTGGAGACGGGCACAGAGCTGCCTTCTGAAGAGATACACGAGGACAAGAGGAGCAGAGCAGCAGCAGTGTGGAGGGGTCATTCCAGCTACAAACAGCACCAGGAATTTGCTCTTTAACACGGCCCAAGTCCAAACCAAATGCTATATACTGAACTAGTCCCAGGAACTTCAGTGGAATTCAATCTGCCTCTCCTTCTGATCTGCAGGGATATTTCCCTCTAATTACAGGACACGTTGGAAATCTGCAGACTGCTTTTCCACGGGAAATAATGATGATTACAGACAGCAGCAATACTACATACATCTGATGGATAAGCATACACACACATGTAGAGATGCATAAACACAGGCCTATCCAAAATGTCAGCAATGCATCTGCCTCATCTCTGATCACATTTAGCACTAATAAAACAGTTCATATTCCCAGGTTTATTGAAGCTATGATCTCTACTCACATGCAGCCCAAGTAAGAGGTGCCAGTTGACACTAATGACTGTCTCCATTCCATTCTGGCCCCAAATTAATTCATTATTTATGTACACTGAATAACTAGTACCTTTAAAAAAAAACAACTGTTCATTTTGACAGGATTACTTGTGTAATAAGGTATTACTCAACATGAGTAAGGGTGGCAGACTCCCACACTCTGTCCCACTGGGAACTGCAAGCCCGACTTGTTTCTACACATACCACTAAAAACAGACTTCGCTTGGCAATATCTTTGAGTCATTTACAGCCTGGTTTGGAATTCTTCACTGAAGTAATTTTACAATTTAAAAAAAAAAAAGGGGGGGGATTAACAAAAGAAGCAAAACTCTCTAATCTGCTAATCAATAAAAACTGAAACGTGCTCTCATTTGTCACTCACACTGAGATGGATTAATCCGTTAATTATTACTTTCTAAGATCATTTCAATCAGCCATCTTTTAAAATGCACATATGCCACAAATAAGTTGCATTATACAAAAAAGGGTTTTGGTGAACGAGACACTTTTGTTAATACAAACCCAGATCACTATGGCAAAAACTGTGTAATAGTTTTGTGGAGTTGTCTATTATTATAGCTGCCAAAAGTAATCCTATGGTTAAGATCATCCAATAATTTCCATTTCATCCAGCTCACCTTATCCCATTTTGCTTTCCAGATTTCCTCTCTGTACGGGGTAACTTTAACAGTTTCTGATAGTACTACAGTTCAGAAGATTCTGAATATAGAACAGGCAGGGAATATGCTATCCCAAATCTATTTTTAAAGTTTGCATTTTAAAGTACAGTATAGTATCAGCAGGTTGGATGATAAACCTGATATTCCACACACTGTGGAAACTGCCTTTTGAGAAAAGGTGCTGTTCAAAATTCCAGTGGTAAATGGTTTCATTTTGACAAGTTTTGAAACTCTCAAACAATACAGTTATTACAAGAGTCTTTCAAGAACATGTTAACAAACATTTTTTATTACAAAAATGGAAAAAAAAAACCCAATGCTTTCTACAAACTTCATCCTCTCAACTAAAATTTTATCTCCATTTTCTTGCGTTTTCAAGGAATTTATGCATGAAAAGCCACTGTAAAATCAAGTCTAGTAAAAATCTGTTCACGTTGAACGTTCCCAACATGCATTTACACAAAGTTTTCCACTGACTTTTTGAAGCAGGGAACTGGGAAAGATTGTGCATGACCAAGTTGTTTAGTGAAATACGGTAGCCTTGAAACAAACCAACCTTCAACAAATACAGAATTTGCAACGTAAGGAAGGAACTGCTTATCCAAGATAGTATATTCTATTACCTCAAAGAATATTACCGAATTCTTTTGTAGATCTCACACAGGACTTTGCCTTATTGTCCCTGTTTTGTACGCTAATTAGTGTCTGCTAAGCAGGAGCATTTAGCAATTGACCCAGAGACACACGTCCAAAATCAGTTTTAGCATGACAACCTGTATGCTGTTTTTGTTTGGTACATGACAACCATCCGCCTTTTGTTCTTCACTAGTCTGTACGTCAACTAAAAGAGCCAAAAATCTAATAGTATGTTTATAAACCAGGAACTATAAGGTGAGATTCTATTGGCTAAAAAGTACGTTTCTAAGAAATCAGACTTCTAAACCTGGATTTTGAGAGAACTTAAAACCAAAAGAGGTACGTAGTGAAAAATGTGGTTACGGTACAGGCAACATACAACCGTAATGGTGCAGTGTCAAAGACGATGAGCATCTATCAGCACAAACTCTGAAACAGCAGGATGCAGTCATTGTTGATGTTTCAAGTAAACTGAGCCTGATCACTGGCTTCTTTCATGCAAAAGACTCTGCTTGGATGATTTTGAATTAAATCCACAAGCTCATTTATTTTCCAGTGCATCCTCAAATTAACTCTGGCTTCCTTTACCCCACCCCCCAACCTATCAGAAGCATACCTCCCTCCACTCTTCAGCTCCTCATACATCTTGCTTTTTCATTATTCTTTTTACCATTATTTTAAATTTGTTCTCAAGTCACCACAAAAATAGCAGCGTTTTGCTTTTATTTTCATGTAAAGTTTTAGGAACTGCTTACTGCTGAAAGCACTATCTCAATCACTGTGACATTAGGTAATCATCACTCTTCTGCCTGCTGAACTACAAAGAGGATCTAGTCAAATAATTGGAGATTTCAGGCCTTAAAAATTCACTGTACAAACTAATACTTGAAAACTACGGAAAAGAAGTCAGTCATTCTCCAGACGCTGAGTGGGAGAGCTGTGCTGCGTGCTACAAGGAATCCATACATCACACACAGACGTGCATACCCAATTTCCACTGACATTGAGTGAAAGGAAGGCAAGGAGTTGAAAATGCTTTAAAATTATGACAATTATGAATTACTAACTTATTACAAAGAAATCTGAGGAAGCATGGGCTCATTCTGAAAAGTTAGCTAATATCAAAACTTTTGCAGTTTCGGGAGCTTATTCTTGGTCATTTGCAGTCTTTGCCTAATCAAGCTGACATAAATTTTTCTTCATGCATTGTTAAATGATGAATTATTTTCAGCAGAATCAACATTCAGAATAAGAATTCTCTTCCAAAAGACACCCAGATTTCAGCATGAGAAGTCATTCTTTTGATCGAGATTTCAGTAAAATGACACAGCTTTTCCCACTCTTCCATCACACCATTGCTCAGTAACGTGCGTGCCAGAGAAACAGCTACTGAGCTTCAAGCCCTCTACTCCTTTCCCCTATCTTTCTTTGCTTAGATTTAAAACTCAACAAATAGAATTTTAAATATTTTTGAAGCAACATTCCCTCACCAGAGTTTGTGTGTAATCACAAACAAACCAGAAACAAGGAAATTTTAAAAAATAGTCTCTTATTTTCCCCCCTTCACTCTTAATTTCCCTATATCTGAGTTTATATCTCATGTATGTTTGCTTCTAATAAATGTACATATGCTTGCACCTATAATTTTCAATGTACCCACTGATGTTTGCAGAATTTACGGTATCATTCTACCATTACTACATAAACTTCTGCTCCAACCATTCCTTGCAGCCACATTTGCACAATGTCTATCACTTAACAGAGAGAGGTAAAAAACCCTTGAAAACACAGGAGCACATATATCCATACATATCCTGTGGGTTTCCTGGCAAAACTGATGTACCTAATAAGGTACGTGTGCATATCCCCTGATAGCATGAATTTGCACTGCTGAAATACTGGGCCTCTAAATAACTTGAGCGGGAGCAGAACTGGGGCCTCAGAGAACCCACACGTACCTTCAAGAATTACAGGCACAGTGAAATGGGTTTTGCATCTGTGTGTGTGTGCATGGGTACGAAAAAAAAACACGATTAAGCAGAGCAACGTCTCTAATGGATGTAAACATTCCCTTTCCAACAGGTTAATTCCAGCTGCCCAGAATTTTCATTATTTTTTTTGTTCACATGCATGCGTGTGCTCCTCCCTTTTTGGAGGGTTTATACATGACAGGTGCATTCTTGGCCCAGGAACAAATAATCCTGGAGAGCCCTGGAGAGAAAGAAAAATCAAACTGAACTTGAAGATAAAATGACAGGGAATAGATACATTATTGCCTTTCCATTATGCTAAAAAAACAACGCCACAAAAAATTTTGAACATTTATAATGTGTAAGCAATTTGAGGTAGAATTTTCAAAGCTGAAAAGATTGTTCCAAAGCCCAGATGTTGCCTTTCAGAAACTAGTGAAAATTGCTGCCTCTGAAAATTACTCTGAAACACAAACAGAGTAAAACAAAAATTGTTTAAATAAAAATAATTTCACTCAGATATTCTGATATTCCGAAAGAGAAAATGAACTTTTTTTCAAGTGTTCAGGCAATTTTGCACTCCTACTTCCTACTTCAGATTATCCACAGAGTCATGCCATCTCTGTTCCAACAGATGACTGGGTGAGGGATAAAACAGGAACAGTTTAGGGTATGATGTGAGGGCTCCTGCCTCACTCACTGGGCATACTGTACTGTGCAGTCTTCTTCAGCTGTCTCCTGACAGTTGCACTGCCATCCCAGTTTTTATTCATAAATGCATAAGAATTAAAAACCTACATTAACAAATGTGTGGTGCAATAACCCATCATACACACTCCACTCACAGTAGTGTTGTGCAAGCCCCTTTCACGCCTGTAACTTTCTGATTCCTGAGCATCCACGTTCAGTTTACAGCATTATTGAACACTCTTCAGAACTTGCACATATTAACCTGCTTCCCCATGTATGAAAGCTGATTCTTTGCTTTATCTGAATCTAAGAAATACGTGTCAAATTCCAAGAGAAAGAACAATCAGAACCAGCTGATAATTACCCAGCCTAACAAACAATAACCCTAGATACTGCTGGAGCTGTTAGGTAAGAAAAATACAGCTATTAGTCATGTAACACATGTATATCCTTGCACAAACAAATGCATATGGGCATGAAAGGTAGAAACAAATCCACAAATCGGAAAATGAGAGACCATTCTAAACAGACAACGTACCTTTCAAACCATAAGGAGTCTCAAATTTTACTTCAGAAAGGCTGTGGTGGCAGGCATGGAAACAGCATTACAAAAAAAGATGTCCACTTTAAAGAGTACTGCTTTTGGGAATTGGGGAGTGGGCTAGAAAGGAGAAAAACCCTGAAACTAGTATCATTCACTCCAGGAAAACTCAGAGGACTGCCATTCACCCTTCCATAGGTGCTCTGTCTACCTTCATGTCTGTTGTTCAACAGCAGTCCATCCAGCTCCACAAAGACCCAGCTGTATAAACCAATGCTGTCAAAGAACACAGTTAAGGGATGGATAAAACAGGGAGGGGTGTCCAACATGCTGACCACTGACTGAGCTTGCAAGGATAAAGAAGCCTTGATGGAGAGAAGCAATCATCCATTGTGTTTGTTTATTTTACCTCCTCCACCACATACTGGAACCTTTTTTGTTTTTTTCCATTACCAAAACCATCCCCCACTGAGAGGCCTTTGTGATCTAAAAGGGGTAGAGCCCCTCTTTCTTAACACTGGCAAGTTTATGCAGGAAGATTCATTCAAACACATCTTTAAATAAACATTTGACTCTTCCCCTACATCACACTGTCCACACACTGCCTTCAAACACATTTAAAAATGACCATAAAATGCTCTTGCCTAGAACTGTTTCTACTGAGATGTAGCAAAACAATTTAGCAGTCTAAGGCACATATTGCCACTGAAGTCCAACTTCAGATGAGAGCTATAGTCTTCTGAAAAAAATAAATATACATTACAGTAAAGTAAACCTGGCTGCTATTGCCATAACAAGTGGTATAATAGCTTTCTTCCATCAAAAACCTTCTCCCTGCTGGGGATACACCTAATTATATTATAAGTGAATCTGAATCCAGATGTTCAGATCTAAAACGTATGTCATGAGTATTACGAGGAAAATGACCACTGCATGGAGAATGAGGCATTCAAAGGGCATCACTGGCCCTGAAGAGAGCGAGGACCTTTGGATTCCTTCAGGCATAAGAGATGTAGGTGCAGAACATCTTAGAAAATTAACTTATCTTTTCAACAAAAATGAACAACCAAACTTTCTTACTTCCCACTTCTTTATTTTTTCTTCTCTGTTCCCCACACATACACCACTGTTTTGGATTTGGCACTGAGAACAATTCAAATATGAATCTCTATAAAAACACAGTCAGGGGAACAGAAAGCATTCTGATGTATCTGAAAGCGGTATTAGAATGAACTTCAGAGGATGCCTCATCACTCCATGCCAGTGATCGATAAGGAATCATTACAATCACAACAGACTGGGACACTGAGGAAAATCATGGATTCATTTGTACCATTACATTAATAAACACCTCCATATAACAGGTTGATGATAAGTGACGTTAGTTGAGCATCCCGCAGTGAATACAAAACACAACAAGAAAGGTCTACTGTCCCCGTTTTTTATTTGAAAAAGGTACTAAATGGCTTTTGAATTGCGTAAGTAGTCACCTGGCAAGCTCTAGAGTTGTTTGAATGAAACCCAGGATAAAGGATTGGTAGAGTGAAATACATCACAGAAATTTATTTTTGATGTATAGCAGTGGCCTCTGGCACTGATGATTGCCGAAGAAGCACAAACACTGAAACCACGACCAGGTAGTTTACTGCCAGGTGCCCTCTCTGTCTCAGTCTGGACTATGAAACCAAGACACAACATTAAGAATTCAGAAAATGGGCAACTTCCCGTGTGATCCCACATAATAATTTATTGAATCTTTCTGGCTCCCAGTTTATCTGTTTCTAAATAAGAGATAAGAATGTTTAACTGCCTTTATAAAACACTCTGCAAGCTCTGATTTTCCTTCTTAAAGAAAACATTCTTTGCCAATCACTGTTTGCATTACTTAATTATATCATTAATTTACCCAATAGCTTTGTGCATACTGACACATAAGTGAGGGAAAAAATTAGGTTCTCTATTCAGCTACTGCATTTTGAAACTGAAAAACGAAGTTTCACAGAATCACAGGATATTCTGAGTTGGAAGGGTCCCACAAGAATCATCAATTCCAACTCCTAAGTAAAGTTTCTACATACAGTCCTGCCAACAGAACCTAATAATGTGGGAGTGACTATAATTATGTAAAAATCTATTCATATTTCTTTTCTGGTCAGTGATAAATAAAAAAAATCAAAACAAAACAAAGACACCAACCAAACAAAAAAAACCCAGACCAAAATACTCCCAAACAAACAAAACCCCCTAAAACCAGCATTTAGTAGGAGATGTCACTTAATCCTTTTCATTACTGTCCAGTTTCACTGGACCCCCTTCTCTGTCCTTCCCACAGGAAGCAAACACACCCCTTGCCAGGTAATGTGGTAATTTACAATTACTAAGCACTATTTACTAAAAAAAAAACAAAACCAAAAACAAAAAAACAAACCTACTTTAAAGGAATCTCACATACCTTCATCACAAAATACTAATGGTCACAACTATTTCATAGATGAAACGTGACAGACGCCACTCGGGATCTTGTTTACCCACAGAACTACCCAGTACTGCCCCCCAAGGGACAGCCAAAGTTTAACCCACCTTTTCACAGCACATCAGCACCAAATTCAGACAATGAGTCACACGCTCTGATTTCCAGATTCTGCCACTACGCACAGTTCTAGTGGTAATTCCCCAGTACCATGAAGACGAGGCATACTGCATTCATCAAACACACTGTCAAGATAATGATGGAAAGCTAAAACCAGCCCCCTTTCCAACCTCTGCCCTGGATAACTAATTACAAAGGCATACTAAAAAGATGGAACTCCCCAGAAAGGGTACTTTCTTTATTACTCTTTCATTTAGACACTTGTGCCCTCATCCCCAAGAAAAGCAAATTTCCTCTGTTTAGTTTTTCTCTTTTTTAAATTACTCACACAAGTGTACCAGAGTTTAAGCTTTAAACATGTCAACCACAAAAGAGAAGTCTCAAAAATATAAAACTAACGCTAGGAGAACATTTTTAACCAACAGCATACTTCTGCTTCTACTGATCTACTCACCAAGCATACAGCTGTACTCTGGGATTCCTAGCTGGCATTTTCAGGAGCCTGCAAAACCCCTCCTTGTAGAAGATCCCATCACATCTACAAAGGTTTTTCCTTTTCTCTGATATTTTCTCTCATCCTTCATCTCCATCCTTGGGATGATCAGAAAGTGCACCTGTTATCAGGCCTTTACAGCCCTACTGCCCCTTTACCTACAGCCCTGCTGCCTCTTTATCCCACATCATGGATATAAAGCACAAGCCAGGTTTAAATTAAAGTGCAAAAGAGATGGATTTTTTCTTGCTGTTAAGAGCCCTTAAAATATAATTCAAATATTAAGATACTTATACACCTCTGAAAACCTGACTAGGAGCCCATCCATGTCTCTAAGCACCCACAGAGCTCTACAAACCTCATCCTGCTTCCCCTCTTTCTTTTACATAATTTACTAGACAACATTCTATACTTGCACTACTCTTTTCATCCTTAAAAGCACTTACAAAATACTAATTACTCTTCACATATCCCTTCTGTGAAGTAAATAAGGATTATTATCCCCTCTGAAGTAAATACGGATTACTAACTACTTTTTACAGTCTGAGAAAATACGGAAGAGGATTTTAAGTGGTCCGCACACCACAACGTGAAGAGAAGATACTGAAGCATGGATTAAGATATAGACTGTCTAAATCTTACCCTTCTATTTGCAAATGATACTCTTAGCCCAATTGTTTCTATCTGCTGGCTGGTGATCAAATATTTAATGTATGCCATAAAATGAAAATATGAACTCTACAGCAGTGCCTCCTATTTGTCATGCCCCATTACTTAGACCGGGTGGTAACATGTGCCCACATGACGGTTTTCAATTTTATTATAGTCTCTATTTGCTCACTCACTTAAGATGTTTAAAGAAGAGTTGTATGGATTATCAGACAGTCTGAAAAGTTCAGTTCAGAGCTCTTCAAACACATTCATTTTCATCTTATTAGCACAAGTAAAGTGAAAGCCTTAGGCAGGTAATTTACCATCCAGTTTATCCAAAGGGACTTCTAAAGGAAAAGTCAACCTTTGTAAATTGTTTGTGATAATCTCCAAATTGATCATTAATTATCAGCTGCTACTAAGCGTTTCTTCCATCAGCGGCACTGTGAAAATAATGCATTTCTCAGAAAATCTACCATTGTTGTTATTGCCACCTGTGAAATCAGCCATTATTAAAGCCAGCAAAGTTACGTGGCAGGCAGCAGCCTCGTTAAGAGAATCCTGTCCAGCAGCTCCATCTTCCAGGCAGTTTCAAAGTTCGTTGTCCACCAACAGGCAAGCAATCATTATTAATGTTATATTTTACATTCTATACCTTTCCACATATAGTGGCAGTTACAATTAATTTAGACCCATTTAACCGTGTTTAATAAAGCGCATGTTGTTTTGTGCTGCCAAACTCAAGCTGACACAAACAAACTTCATTTTCCCCTCTGATTTTCTTCAACTAGAAGTCAATACCTACAAATCCAACAGTAAAAATTTAAAGAGATCATTCCACACTCTGTGGAAATGAACTTGTGAAGAGACAGCTGCAAGTCTTTGCCACCCTCAGGTCCATGTCACACAGAAGCAGAGCAGGACCTTTATGCTTGTCAAAATCCAGTTCAGTCTTGATGCAAAAATTCTGATGACTGTTTTCCGGAATTGCCAAATTTGATACACTACACACCATTTTGAAAATTTTAGGCAATCCTATGTAGAGTATCTGACATTCTCACTTTAACAGTTCCTACTTTAACTCCATTGAACTTAATGAATAGTTTGCAGTTAACTTTACTGCAGGAGCCACAGATGTCACGCATCTTCCACCTTCAGTGGGACCAAATACACACGAAAAATCGTATTTTAAAAAACAACCAGGATACCCAAACATGACAGCAATAAACTGCAAGCCTGACAACGATTTAATCGCATATTGCCATGAACATCATAGTTATAGCAAAGAAAGAATTAAAAGAGGCAAGACACAGGCAGGCAAGAAAATTTTTTTAGAAACGCATTATTCCAAAAAGGCTATATGATTACTAAGTACATAACTGTTTTGGGTTTGTTTTTTGGGTTTTTTTAATTTTAATGGTCTACAGGTAAAAAAAACTGAAACAGGGGAAATGCCACCCCCATGAATTGTACGACACAGCAGCAGCTGAAGCCTTTTACTCTTCAGAATGGCACTCCCAGCAGCACTGATGCGTATTTGTTTTTATAAAAACTGAAATGCCAGCTAGTTCTACATATATGAAACCACATCATCTTTAACATACACACACACAGAGTGAAAGAGTTTTGTTCACACTTAAGAGGACCAACTCTTTATTGGGTTCATAAGCTCCATCAGCAGCAACTCCACACCGAGTCCTAATGATTCCAAATGCAATGGGACCACAGTCATGAGGATGGAGAAAGGCAAAAGTACCACAGCTGAAAGAACCATCCCTCAAAGACAGTTTTGTTCACATTCTCTCAAATTCACATAATTTAGGCTTACAGTTGTACTACAGGATCTTTTAAATAATGTATACGAAATTTCTAGTTCAAAGGGCAGTAAGCCTGAAATGGAATAGTCTCTTACAGAGAGATGAGACACAAATGTGCTAAAAAAGAAGGGAATAGACTTGTATTTTCTTCAGTGAGATGGTGCCAGTAAATGGGCTGCTGCTCTACCCTACTCACTACACAGTCCTCAGCAGTGGATGCACTGAGAGTCATGTACATCTTTTTGTTTGCTTCATTTTGTGATTTGAGGCCTCTCCTCTTCTTTCCTAAGTCCTGTAGAATCAACTACTCCACAGGCCACTGAACAGCGTTTTGTTCTAGTCACATACCATGGAATATCATATTAATTGCAGAATCAGATTTAACCTCCCTGGAATCTACATAGCTTACTTTCAGGATCCATCCATTTTGCAGAAAGGCAGGTATCTTCAGGAGAAGAATTTAACCTGCAGAATTTGACTGCTGAGCACCAGCCAAGAGCATTAGAGAACTCAGCCTGACTGTCAGATCCTTGCTAAACTTGTAGGTCTGAAAATTTAAAAAACACACACAGAAGTATAAGCAAAACAAAATTTAGGGAGAGAAAATACATCCTGTGATGTCATTTATAGCTAGTTCTCTTCAGGAGAACTACACCAAGACTCTCAATGCATGCTTAATACTGGAAGCAAGATTTATCATCACTAAACAATTTAATAATCCAGTTACATGAGCAGTAACAATTCCTGGGCTGGTAATGAACAACATGATATCAAAGTTGTCATCTGTTTAACAGAATCTTGGTTGATTTTCTGTACATGAGTAGGCCTGATTAATTCAATTGTGTCCTCGGTGTGTTTAGTGCCTGTGTAGATACAGGAGAGAGTCTTGCAAAGGTCTCTCCGAGGACTGAGTGAGCTTTGAAATTCTAACTTGGGCGACGTTATATGAAATAGAATCCAGCCTACTTGCCAGAAAGCAATAAAAGCAAACTCAGTGAGCCTGCTCATGTGAATACATCTTAGCAGAATCAGGGCCTGTTCAAGCCACAAGGGAGGATAAACTTAAATAAAGCATTTCAGTATAACCATTCTTTCAGCAGTCTTTAGTCTGTATTAGTAGCTAACATCTGAGGAAAGGAAAGGTTTGCTGCTTGGCAATAGTGTGGTGTTAATGTAACACAATCTGTTAAATGAAAAAGCAAAATTAATTCCAATTTGGTGTCTTCACAATTCACACTCCAGAGACTCTCATGGACTGAATGAAAGACAAGAAGGGGAAGGGAAAATTTAGTGATTTTTTTCAAAAATGAATTGTCAAGTTCTTTTGCATGTCACCTCATTAACTCAAGAGGCAATCTGAGGGAAAAATAAATATGTAGGTATTTTTCAATATGTGGCTACGACAGCACAAGAAATGTCTGCCTGTGTCCACCTTTCACTGCCTACTCCCCCTCTTCCCCTTGTGCACTCCACAATTCAAATGTCGAGCTTTACTTCATCCTCACAGCAAGGAACGGATTAGGCAGAATTACTTACTGCTATGCCAATTAGGGAGGAATTAATTACAACTTTGCCTCCTGTCCCTCTAAGGTGGCAAAATTGTCTACCAAACCCAAACTGAACACAGCAAAGGGGAGAGCTGCAGACACTCAAGAGGATGCAGGTACCGAGTTTTCCTCCTGCTCCATTCCAACCTCTCACTGCAGTGGGGTGACTTAATGTCAGTTCTTCTCTCCAGGCAAAAGCACTGCACAACTGAGCCACTGTACTCCTCAGTACTTCAGTTCCCAGGAATGTAAAGGGGGACAGTAATAATACCTGTTTGTCAGTGGCATTGTGCAAGTTAATCCCTTAATATTTGTAAAGCACCTTGAGATCGAAGCACACGGGGCACAACAGAAGTACAAAGCATTATCATCACTGTAATAAACTGGGGCATGTTCTGAATTAGACTGCTTCTAGTGAAGTCTCTCTGGACTTCCACTCAGGACGTCTTTGGCTTCTGGAGACAGATGCATACACTGTCCAAACCAAAAAACTGGAAAGCTACACAAGAATTTTTTCTTCAGCAGACCATTTTTTTTCTGATTTATTTTTTTCCTCAAGAAATACTTTGCCATACCACCCACCACCCACATTCACTTCCAGGCTAATTATACTTTGAAAGACAACCAGCATAAAGATGATTATAGCACACTGAGTCAAGGGAAGGCCTAGTCAAATAAACAGGGTCCTTCCCTGGGTCCGTCTCTCGCTTTTTTCTGCTGGATGATGAATCCCAAAACCTGTACAGCCATCCACCTTAAAAAGACCAAACCAATCTTTTGGTTTCCCTTTTTTCCTTTCTCTTTTGCCATCCTATACACTTCCAGCTGCACCCTCCACAACCTATAAATTGCCAAGTAAACCCTCCCGTTCAACCTGGTTACACAATAAAATGAAGTAATTATTATTGACCCACCACCACTACTTAAAAAGACAACATAAGAATTAAAAATAATATAATCCAAACCCAAGAACTAGGCGCCCAATATCAGGTCATCATCCATTTACAACGCAAAGAGTACAACAAAAGGAAGCTATCTCTATCTCTCATACAAGTTTACCTACGTAAGCAGTCCCATCCCATCCCCCCCTTGCCTCCCAGGCCATTCCTTCTCCCATTCTCTTTTTTACCCCACCGCAAGACGTGGATGTTCAGCAGACTAGTGTTTCATAGCTCCAGGCCAGGTTGGATGGGGTCCTGAGCAACTGGATCTAGTGGGTGGCATCCCTGCCCACAGCAGGGTGGTTGGAACTCGATGATATTTAAGGTTCCTTTCAACCCAAACTATTCTGTGACAGTGAGGTTGTCTGATCTGAAAGAGTGAAAAGCTCCTTTTGACTTTATAGCACCTTCTGAAGCATGTGAGGAAGATGTTCAACGCTGCAAAGATCTCAGCATTTCCAGTTGCCACTGACTGCAACAAACTCTGGGCATTCCATTTTGAGCTTTACAATATCAGGACAATAAGTTACTATTATCTCCTTACTGATTAATCTGTGGTGATTTTTGACAAACCCATACCTTCTAAATGTAACTGTCCTGCTTTGATAGGTTGGTACTACTTACTGCATTATAAAAGGACATTGCTGTACAAACAGAACATGACCCCAAACATCGCCTTCTTCACAGAATACAGGTAATGCTGCATATTTGGTCGAATCACTATATAAAGCAGTAAAAGAGGCAGCCAGAAAAAGTACCCCACTGACTTGATTACAACATATTCAGAGATTTTTTATACCATTGTTCTGAGATTGTGTTTTTCTTGTAGTCTAGCTTTTTTAACGCAACAGAAAAAGCCGGTGTTTACCTAAAGCAAAATATTTTAGTTCAGTTCTTTGTCATTATTTATTCTAGTCCGTTTGTCACATCTATGTAGCTTATATCATTATTGACACAGCCATATGAGTAATAACATGTATCATGCCTCTTTCTGCACACAACTCATTTGAAGAAGAATAGGATAGTTCAGCCAAATGACTAATTATTAAGGGTATTTTTTTCAAAAACCAAAAATCAATTGCACATCACAGCCACTGGCTGTGGTCATTCATCACATCTCTGCTGTAGATGCTGCTCTGCTTTATAGCAGACACGTCATTAACAACAAGCATTAAGAAAATATTGCAAAAAAAGTTTCAGCTCATAGAAGATAAACATGTTAGTCTTTTGGAATGTGTGATAAAAAGATGAGAAAAGTCACAGGAAAAAACGATGAAGCAACAACAGAGTTGGTTTGCTGGTATAGTGACACACTGTTCTGATACTCCTCTCTTGGGACTTGTTTCTCATACGGGCTGATAACACTTATCACCGGTGCTCTCTTGCAACCCACTCCTACTAAACATTTAGAGGTTCTGACTTGACTATCTGAACACGATGGAAGACACCAAATGCAGATGAAGCAGAGTTCAAGAATCGAAAGACCCATGCACCTAGCAGGCACACAAAATTGTCAAAGGAGGATAACAAGCAGTTTTATACACCTAGAGCTTTGAAGTGTCATGGCCCTAATGTGTTACCTTAATTCTATTCCCTTAATAAACTAAAAGAAAAAAAACATAAAAGATTCAAGCTTTCAGACTTTATAATGCCCATTAATTCAAATCAAGTAAGAAATAAAAACACACTGTGTAAACCAAGAGGCAATCAAAAGTTCAAAATTTCATTTCAAACCTCTCAGTCAGCACAGCTGGGAAAGCCAGGAGCTGAGCCTGTCCAGTTGGAGTATGTAAAGGGACAGCATGAATCTCTGTTTATTTTCCTGAGTGCCTTACCTCAAGACTAGATGTTGAGAATAATGAGTCTCTGTGGACTTCCTGCCTGTCTAGCTACTTAGACAACCTTTAATGACTATACTATATAACCTGTAAGGTGTTACTACTTACTGTACAAAAGCATCAAGCAGTAGTTATCCTTTAGTTAATATTGCCTCTATTTCACAGGACAAAAAGAAAATGTACATTCCAATTTGCATTATTAGCCATGTAGAATGCATCTTACTACCAACTGAATATAACACATTGTAGTAATTCTAAAAAAAAAAACAAAACCAAACCCAGAAAAAAACCACCAACCTTAAACTACACTAAAATGGTCCAAAATCTATTCTTTAACTGATGCAATGTACACCCATTTCAGTTTTGCACAATTGCTTCTTCATTCCCGAAACATGAAATCATTCCAAGGGGACTCCAGTCTATGCTGTATTTTCCATGTTTCACTTCAATAAAATATTACAAATACGTTACCATGTAGCTGGGATTTTTTCTGCAATCATCATAACAAACCAATGTTTTCATAATGTCGCCACAAACCACAGCTATTACCTCATACAAGAGCACAACGTTTTGGCAATGCAGTGCAAATAGTAGGAACAACTTCACCATCATCTTCCAAAATAGTTCTTTGAACACATTTCCCAAAAAACAGTAGCAACAAAAGCCCTTCAGAACTTCATTCTTTCCCTCCACCCCCTTGCTGCATGAGAAGAAAGCACTGAAACAAGCATTACCCTCCCCTATCTTCATGTTCTTAAGGGGTTCTGGATCACAGTCATCCACAGCTAAATCACACTGAAGTCAACAGGAAACATTCCAAAACCTGGAGAAATTACATACGTCATTTAACCTGAACAATCCACAATAAGGCTTAAGAAAAGCAGACTGTTTAATATCTGCCTGTCCCACATGTCCTAAGCAAGTCATGGGGAGGGCTGGGGCAACGCCTAAATAATACCAAAAATGTCAGTAGTACCCTGTTTTAATGTGAAAATGACACTGACAATTACAGCAGAAAAACATGCAGATGAGGTGAAAACTCTTTTGTTACTGGCTTGGTGTTGTAGCAAGTCCAAAACCTAGAGAACTTCAAAGCAGTCAAAGTCACTCAAAGCCTAACAGGGTTGGCCTTTCTTTGTGTGTTCAATCTACCATACTTCTTTCCAGACTTTACTCAAAATGGTTTCAAGCAACTTAATGTTAATAAGGATTAAACCTACTTAACTGAAGTATTTCCAGAGATCACATCACTAGCAGGCCTGATTAATGGGTCTTGAAGCCTACAGCAGCGAGGCTGCGTTCCTCATATATTCTAAATATGACTATATATTTGCATTCCGGATTCTTCCTCAGTGAGAACCAGCGCATGCAAAATAAATTCCACAATCCCACATCTTGTATACAAAGGGCATCACACATATCCTGCGACTTAAGCTATTCTCCTGAAATTATCTTAGTCTCACACAATCACACTTCAAACACCCCATATGTCCAGTTTGGTTATTCCTCCTTTGAAAAGCTAATAAATGTAATACTTAGATGCAACTGCATTTCGTCTGAAAACAATTATCCGCAGTACTTTGTGCCAGGGAAACGATCAATAGGAATCATTAACAACACTTCCACTTCATTTTCTTCCTGTCTAATGGGCCCGATCCAACACCCAAGTTAAGTCAATGAGAGTCTTACAATTGTTTTCAGTGGGAGCTGGACAGAGCCCTACGATCGTACATGAATGTGGGGCTTGTGCAAGGAGGCCGAGTGACAAGCACAGCCTCTGTTTATTCACACAACGACACTGCAAAGAGAGAGGAAGAACAAACTTCCCGTGATGTTCCCACTACCCAGAGCTGCTGAAGAGCCAGTAATAAAAGCTCTGGAGGTGGGGGCAAACGCTGCTCTCCGGACTTACTCAGTCCTTGCCCTCTTTCCTAGGACTACCCATAATAGCATCCAACTCATTTGCTGAAAATCAGACTGACACGGGCACTTGGTGTCTAGTGAGATGAAACTTTTACCTGTTACTCTCTGAAACTGCTTTTAAAAATTAAAAAACACAATACAAGAGTCACCCTTAGCGCTACATATTCAACAGTGCTATTTTCATCTCAAAGAAAAACCAAGTCATCTGCGCAATATTCACAATTACAATAGACATGTATTGCTTTATTGAACTCTACCTGATAAAGGGGTCAAACAACTTATTTCCAGCACTCACTTTGATGTTTCATATAGACAAAAATAAGGAGAGAGGAAAACAAGCTCCGATTTTCCCCCAAAACGCCCCTGGAAGTGGTGTATTTCCAAACAGATTAGATGCATGAGCCAAACTATTAAAAACATTTAATGGTTCCAAAATTCTAAAAGGACACACAAGTATTTTGCACTAGCTGGCTCACATGCAATTTTTGCACAAACCATTTTTTATTTCTTTATTAAAATCATGTGCTCTTCCTACACACGCATTCATCTTTTCCTCCTGCTTTCAGTGTTAAATATTAAGATCAGAATCTTTGAAAATACAGATGTTATGTAGCCTTTGAAATGTAGGAGCCAACTTTGTTCTGGAGACTTTCAAATCTGTATCTATCTAGGGCTTCCTGGAAGGCACAAGCAGCATGCGATGCTTCAAGGGGTTTCCCAAGTCCTGCACTGACATGTGCCTGACCTCGCTTTCCCTCATACTCTGGAACCAGTCAGTCAAAGAAAACTGTCAGGCTGATACTCCATAGATATTTGGTACCTGCATGTTGTGAACATCATTTTATTTTGCATTACACAACAACAGGCCACAAAGAGAGTCAAAGTCCAACCTTCGAACCTGGTCGTTCATACCCAGCTTTAACGCAAATGCAGTTGTAACCTGATGGTAACACTGAACTGGCTGGAAATCACAGACCTACCAAATGCATCCTCCTCAGAAAACCATCCTCTCTCTATCCCAGGCTTTTCGTAAGTCAGATGTCTAAACTTTACGGGAAGGGCAGTTTCTTTAAAACCAACACAAAGAGATCAGACACAAATACAACTATAATTTTAGTACCGGAAAGAAAGAAGAAAAGAAAAAGAGAAGGAAAAAAAATAGGAGAGGGCAATCTATTTGTTCAGCTCTCATTTACAGCACGAGGGAACTTAGCCTTTACAGTGTAAATCAAATTAAACAGTTTGGGGACCCGGCTTGAAAGCTGCCATTTTAATGAAAAGGGGGACAATTGGCAGGTTGTTTAAAACTGTAGCTGCATTCTCATACCCTCTCTTCCTCCTCCTTCTCCCAACCCTCCCTCCCACACCACCAACTGCCATCTCAAATTTACCTCGCCATGCACTCACTACGGAACTCCCTTCCAACCACAGTGGATTGGAAGGATCTACAGAAAATAAACTGACAATAAATACGACTGTATTACCTAAAGGAAGGAGGGGAAGCAAAGAAAATGACCGAATTGTTGACACTGGTCAAGGAGACTTTCCCCTCTAAAATTTCCAAGAACATGAGCGCTCAACAGCAAAGGTCTCACTATGAAGCCACATGCTCTTTACAGAATTCCTTCTCGCCCATCCCTGAACACAGGAGTTTATTCCTGTGCAATCATTAATGCTCAACAGCAGATAGGCTGCTATCTCCCACTCCTGAAGAAACCCATTTTATGGCACGCAACATGAAGAACCGCTTCATTAATGAGATGGTTAAGTAACTCCAGTAGAGTTGCTATGGGGAGGCATGGTGACACAGCGGCACGAGAACTGGCTTTCTTTACATCTGGATTGTCATTTAAAGGGCCTCAGAATTTCCTAAAGATTATCAGGTTTGTTGTTTTAATCCCTACCTGTGAGAGTAAGCGGGCTCCTCACAAAAATGCGGAAAGCAAGCCTAACTGCTTGTGGGGGGAAGGTAAAAGGAAAAGAGCTAAGGAAGAGACAGGATGGGAATAAAACAGAGGGCTGCAAGTTTATTCACTGGCTAGGGCTATAACATTAATACTGTTAAGGCTTATTTCACATACTGTTTTTAAAAGAGTCGGATTTTTGCTGTCCGTACTTCGTGATTCAACTAAAACTATGCAGAAGCTTTTAAGTTTCCAATATCATCATAATTTTATCCACAGAAATCCAACTTTATCTGTCTTTCAGCATCTCGGATCTTTTCCACAAAAAAGCCTGACTCGGGCTAATAAAACATACTAGCTAAAAGCATCACTTTCTCAAGGCCACAACGCAGAGAAAATGAAATTTTTATAAAATGGGAACGTAAATACCAATCAGTCCTTTTATTCACCCTCCTGACACCTCAGAAGCAAACAATCCAGTCCTACTTACAAATCAAAAGTACATTTGTTGAGGAAAGCATCCAGCAACATTATGATCTGACATAAGCAGCTCTCTAGATGCAGCAGCAAGGAACCTTTAGCCCTGTCCAAAGGTGTTAACAATGCAGTACTAATGTGACACGGCACTAAATGGATGGCCAAACACAGAGGCTTTGTTACACGCAGGAGGTTGCATTTTCACCATCTTTTTCCAAACATGCACCTAAGGAAAAATGCTATCAAGTCCTTGCACAGAAGAAAAGGAAAGAAGAAACTATTTTTTTCCTGAATATTTTAAGGATAAACTAGCGAAGGCAAGGAAATAATACCTTAATCGCTAACAAAGAGTGAAAGCTCCACAGATTTTTGACTTTTTGTAGGGTGCATTTTCTTCCACTCAAGGGGAAAACATGAACTGGTCAGAATACCGAATTACTACATATACAAATCTCCCAACTTTCCAATTTTTTTTAAATATATATATTTCATGAATTGACTTTTACCAAAGATTTTAAGTCAGTCTCATTCATTCTAAACCTTTAAGCAGTTGAATTGGGTCAAAATGATTGTATTAGGTACCTGTAAATTACGCTATCAACCTTTACTTTTCACCACTGAACCACTAAAGGAAAACTGTGGTCCTGATTTAAAGCTGTAAATTCAGATCAAATGGGAAAGTGTTAAATTCAGAAGGGCTTTTGGTCCATTAACTTCCATGCTGATTTGACACGCTCTGCAGTGCTTGGGCAACAGACTCTGCTATACAACGTATTCCTAAGCAAACAGTGCTTTGTGTCATAAACCATCTGGGGTGTCAGTTCTAAGGGCCACTCATCTAAAATCCTCCAATACACTTGGAAATGCTGAGGTGAAGAACAGAAACTTTTCTTCAATACAAAATCCCTTCTGCAAGCGTAAGGGAGACATTGCCGTCGGAGGAATGACGGAAGGCACAAAATTTTGGCTAAGGCAGTTTGTTTTCATTATTCCACTGAAGAAAACCATTGGCTACACCAGCTTCCTGAAACACTAGGATTTTTCCAAGGTACCAATAAAAGTGATACCATTCATAATCTGGACAGTGCTCCCTTTCATATCAGAGCCTATAGTTGCAAAGCTAAGTGCCAAGCAGATGGTTGAAATCTGTTTTGTATAAAAAGTGTGTGCGCACACGCAGTTTTTTTAGATGGAGTTCTTTGTATTCATATTCAGGCCTAGGTTCTAGCCATCAAAACACTGGCACTGAAGCAATCATTAGCTGCATTTTAGACAACTGGCAACTAAGGTATTCACAGTTCTCCACAAAATGTTCAGCTAATACCTCCCAGATGTATAATTAAGCCAAAAGATCATCATCTTAAATTGGTATCACTGCTTTGGATGGCCTTTCAATAGACTGCACGTGTATATAAAAAACTATTTTATTTACCTTCTTTCTTAAATAATGCTCTAATTTCTATTACATTGTAAGTTTTTATAGTTGCTTTTAAAACTATGGGCTTCCACATCAGACTCTACCCAAATACAACAGCAGAAACTCCATTCCCCTTGTTTTCCTCTTTCTAAGAAACATCAAGCAGGAAAATCTATAGATCATTTTAATAGTAAGACTTCGCCTTTCTTATTTGATAACTGTTTAGTGTCTCTAAAATGAAAATATAAGATAAGCTAAGCTGCTCTGGAGGAGTCAGTGCCAGACAAGGGCAATGAGCTCTCTAAGGATCTGCTGGTGAATCTGCTGCTGTTACGCCGGACAACCCACAGCAAGTCACCTCAGCTGCAGGTACCTCGGTCAACTCATTTGTAAGTACGTTGTTTATTGCCACAAACAGCAAAACCAGAAATGCTTACCAGCATGGGGCTCTGCTATCTGCCCCGGGTTCTCATGGAATCTGTGAATGGGTGACAATAATTTGCCTGGTGATAAATTAACAGAGGTCACACTTTTGACCACTGAGGTTATCAAACAAATGTATACTTGGAAGAAGGCATTTTTGTGCAGCCGTCTCGCTATAGACCTTGGTGGCCACAACTGGGAATTACTACCTTAGGAAACACACAGTTTCAAAACAAAGATTGATTTTGTGTACAGTGCCAAGTCCACCAAGGCCCAGATGTTAGCCCTGACATAACTCAGGTACGTTTTCATCACCACCACTCTGATCATTCTAATCCGCCAAGCATACACGTTGTTTAGGAGAAGTAGATAGTTAACCTGTCTTTAAAGCACACCCAAGGCAGAACTTCCAAAATCTACAGATTTGAAGCCTGCAGAAATCCCTCCTGATGCTTTAGAAATTCTGGTGGCACTGCAACCAATGGAAGTTTGCTGCAGATTAAGGAAAGTCAGGCTTCTGCTCAGTGATCTCCTCATGAGTCACCATTTCATGCCATCGTGGTTTACTGGGGTGAAGAATGTCTGTTTTTTTCATAGAGTTGAGCAGAACATTAATTAATTAGGCCTACATTTTTAGGACCTGACGCTGAACTCCAGTGCTACTGAGCCCAAACACTCAGAATGAATGGGCACTTTTTTAAAGGATGCCTTGACTGGCCCTATCACAAAATAGGTCTTTGTGAACACACTGCTGAGTAACTACTACTGAAACACTGGAACTGGCCTGATCATAATCCATTATCTTGAAAGTAGTGTCCCTCATAAAGAACTTATCAAAGAGGATAACTTAATAGATCAGTCATGATATCCGTAGGCTACAGCGATCAAATCCACGTGGGACTCCTTCAGTTTATACCCATTTTCTCAACAGTGTGTAGTAAGCAATGCAACACACAGCCCAGATCTAAAGCTACCTGCAGACCTCAGTGTTTCAGCTCTACTCTCAGTTGGAAATGAGAAAAAATCCCCACTAAAACAGATCAGAAGAACTTTTACCTTGAGTAAGAAAATAATTCCTCCCTTTTAATAAGGCCGTATCCTTTCCTTCGGTTTGGATCTCCGTCACACATTTAAAAAACAGATGTCAAACGTGCGGGTAAGAATCACAATGTATTTTGTGTTCTGCAGCGTGGTTTTTTGCTTTTAGGCTCGCTGGTTTGCTCACTGTGGCTGCCTACATTGTTGCTTGCAGTAGAGTCTGTTCCTCACATTAATACTCTCCATGTGAAGAATTTTTTCCTGGACTCCCCTCGTGCCTGGTCCTTAGGTTATAAAACATGTGACAGCTCTCGTACACACGCCTGGAGATGTTAACTGTTCCCCAGGACGAAAGTTAGGGTAGCACACACTGTCTCCCAATTTACTGCTTAAACACGGCGGGTGCTGCTTCCTTAACTCCAGTTATCCAAACTTGCCTCCAGGTGGGGAGTTTAGAAGCACGCTCAGGTAATCGGAGGGTCTACAGAGAGTACTCCCTCCCAGCCCTCAACGATATGACTGTGGTTGTAAATATTTCTTTACTTTATTTTATTAATTATATTCCCTGCTCCCTATTTTACATATTTAAGTTATTTGAATAATGTAGTTCATATAATTGGACAGAGAGAAGTCTGTAACTTGCAGTTTTTTAGGATCTCAAGATGGAAAAGGAGGGTGTCTTGAGGTTAAAAAACAGAACTACCAGTCTGTAGCTCTACTTTTTATAACCACACACACAAAGGATTTTGTGACACCGTTCCTCAGTTTTCTCATCTATAGGTTGAGGCTAATCTTGCTTCTCAATCTAAAGAGCACAGAAATCTTCATGATTTGTATATCAATGCTTTCCAAACGCTCTGAATTCCTAATCAAAAGACTTTATAGGAAGTATGAATCTATTATTAATAATATCAGTACTTCTAACAGTAAAGCAACTTCTACATACATGCATGCAGAAAAAAATACAGAGAGAATACACATGCACATATATTGCTCAATTTATAAATTGTTAAGCATGGCTTCAGGACTGAAATCTCATTCATGAACCACGCTAGGGATCTCTTACCTACTCTCCATTTCTGAATTTTCCCCATACAAAGACACATTGATATTACTCTAAGCTCCAAGCACAAAGGCTGCTCTGTGGAATGGAAAGAAACCTTCTTTTTTGTGTTTGTACAGTGACAAGCATAATGGGGTCCTGATTCAGGATGCTTGCACTCTACAAAAACACACTAAATCAATGACACTAATACACATGCAGATTATCTATAAAAGAGATGCATGGCATACTTGAGAGTGGCACAGTACTTTTCCCATACTTTGCTTGGTGTCTCAGGCAAACGCCGTAGCCTAACACAGGTTCCCAAGTCACACAATTAATTTCAGAGTTCAGGCAAGAACAGCAAAAGTGAGCAGAACTTACAAAACATAAGCAAAGGATGAGAGCCTTCCACTCAGAAATTCTGCCAAATTCTAATCTCAGTCGCAAAACCAGAATCAACTTGATGCTCATATGGTTTCAACAATGATGAGAATCAGTAGCCTTCTTTACAACACACCATAAATATCTACTTAAGTGTCCAAGATCCATGAGTAAAAGACAAATCAAAAGCTGAACCTAAGGAAGAGATGTATTTTCTATGTCTCTGTGATTTTCGAACTCAAAAGCCTGGATATTTTTAACAGACGTGGAAAAAAAGAACTATTTGGCTTTACTCAGCAACTGCAGAAGGAAACTGTATCAAAAGAATAATGTTGCATGTTCTGTTTTCAGTTGATTTCATTTAGCCTTTCAGTTCTATTTCAGTTTTGTTTCATTTAGCCTATTTTTTTTTTTAAATAATCATCATGTTTTGGTGATTCACATTTCACACCAGCACAGGAACAAGTCATGTAAATACAACACAACAAAATGACCCAGTTTGTTAATAGACATGCCAAATGGTTAAGAACAACCTTTCCTCCGCCCTTACCAACCATCACCTTCCCACACATCTCATTTCTATCCAAAAAAGCCTCTGCCCCAGTGAGGCCATTGCATTGAAATTTAGGGATAAAACCCTAGGAATAGAAATTTGACTAAACCTTTGGAGCAAATGTTTTCAGTCTTGTTTTACGAAGTGAATGTAATTAGGACGCTATGGGAATTTATCTGAGAACAGAAGACTTCTCCACAATCAAATACAGCATGGACAGAAATACAGCTCCCTCCCAGCACAAAGCTCTGCTGAAGTGCCTGAACCCTAACTCAGGAAGGCCCCACTCAAGGTGAGAGGACACCATAGGCTTCATGCCCTTCACTGAGCATTCTCTCTCTTAGAACAAAGAATACCTCCAAATTATAAGCATCGTGTGCAGCGCTGCACTTTGGTCTTTTGTACTCTGTTGAATTTTATCTCCATCACACCCTACTAAAGTACAGTCTCTTCAGGATTCAGAAATTAACTGAAGGTATTGCAACTTAATGCAACCCAGATAATGAACACACCAAACCACAGGGAACAAACCCGAATGCATCTGTGCACAGGAGAACGTACACACACCCTTGAGATTTTGTTAGGCTCACTGTTTTAAATGGCAAAAAACAGTTTGGTGGAATCTTTTCATGTATCTATGGTAAAAAAGGAATAACAATATTAATAATTCTTCCAAACTACTAAAATTTTCCTTACTCCTGGTCTTCTGCTGCATATTGAGTTGGCGATGGTAAGTAACTCCAGCTCACTGTCAGATCCATTATCTTTGCCCATGATCAACCTGTGAGATGAATCAATGAAACCTGGGGTATTTTTTTCATTCCCACATCCTTAAAACAATAAAGCCCAGCACCAAAGAAACCAAAAGAAACTAGATTCCTAGGTCTTTTCTCTCCAGAACTACAAAGGTCCATGAAGAACATGCAGACAACACTCTTAACTGTACAAAAATAACACATATCTCCCTCCCAAGTTCCTCACCACTAAAAAGAACTCTGATTATTCACAAAAGAAAATTAAATTTCTATTAATTCCGCTTATATTTTTGCCCCCCAAAGTAACAGAATTATATTAAGATTAGTAAGACAGAAACAAACTCATTACAACAGTAGTAATGAGACTGTACTACAACCACAAAGAAAAATTAGCACTAAGGAAACATTTTATGGTATGTTTAGGTCAAATAGCACTCAGACATCCACATCCTAGGAAAAAAACCCAAAACAACAAAATTAAGACAGTCTATATGAACCTGAAAAAACACAAAACCAGAAGTACTTGGCAAAACAAAATAAAATTATTATAGATCTCAAAGAGCAGATGCCAATATGAATTTCAATACTTGGTCTTTAAAAAAAAAAGTATAAAAAGAAAATCTGGAATATTAAACATAAATTTTTAAAATAGCAAAATATAAATATAATTTGAGAATTGAGAAATGTTACCTGATTAATCCCACAATACTTTTAAGGGAAGCCAGGTCAAAGCCATTTCAAACTTTCAAAGCAAGCCCCAAGCTTTTTCTCATTTTCACTTCAACTTCCAAAGTTCCACAAGTCAAAAGTAATAACATCATGCAGGAATTTTTTTTTTTTTTTTTTAAAACAAGGTGACAAAAGGACGAGTTGAAGACAAGTGCCATGCCAGATCAAAACCAGGGAGTTGGAAAATGTTTGCCAATTTCTTTAGAAACAAACTACGAAACAACAGCTCCCCCAATACCATGGCAGCGCCTGAACTTCATATTAACGTCTGATAATTCTGACAGTTGGAATTCAACACGTCTTTGTCTCTTCCTCAAAAAAAATAAATTTCGCACCTATCCTAAAAAAAAAAAAACAGCTTCTCTGAATTACCACTGCACACCTCACAATTTCCATTCACTCACATTCTTTTCAAGTACCATGGCCCCTGCAAGCAGCGCTCACCGAAATTCCTCCAAAACCTTGTCTGGATCTGCTCACTCCTAACGACTATGGCGCGCAGAACTTCACGCTGTCACAAGGACATGTGGGCTCAGGAACAACTTTTAGAGACTCTTGGCTTCTCAGGCTGGCAGAGGCTGGGCTCGACGTGGAGATGACAAGCAGCGTCTCTCGAGCAGAGGCTGCGGCGCGTTGGGCTCCCCACTGTGGCCCTGGCGCCCGCTGGCCGCGGGCAGAGCCCAGCCCCGGCCCCAGGCGAGGCACAAGCCACTTGGACCAAGCCAGCCCCTGGCAGGGTGCGGGAGAGGTGGGACGTGTGGCAGGCGGCAGCCCGGCATCATAACCCTCGGCAAAGGCGCGGGTGAAAACTTGATGGTGGCTGCTGGCGGCGGGGCTTCGCCAGGGGGTCTGCGGGAGGAGACGTGGAAGGTACCAGCACCACAAGTAAGTCCCCGCCAGGTGCAGAGTGTGCGACTGCTCCCCTCGCCCGCTGCCCAGAGCCCGCCGAAAAGCTCCGGGGAAAACCACAACCCGTCTCAAGAGTTGGAGAAGTTAAGTTCTGGTTTAGGTAACTCAATAATGCGACGAGGGTTTGCTCAATGTGCAGTTTTGTGGGTTTTAATATACACACATGGAACGTAATTTTACCTTTTGTAGGGTGCACAGGAGACTTCATGCATTTTACAAATTTGATAGAAATCCATAGGTACTTTAAAAGGGAAAAACTCTTTGCTTCTAGGGACGCTACTTGTTAAACAATGAACTCCTTGCCATAGCACAGACATACTATTGCTATTGATTAATTGCTGTGGGTGCTTCTTTGCTCTTGACTACAGTGGCAGAATTCACAGTCATAGAGTATCTCCAGTGTGTACAGGTACAAGATGATATGTTTTTCCCTCCCTTCTCTTAGGAGTTAATTATGCTAGAACCAGGCCTGAACCAGAAATTAAAAAAATACAATAAAACAGAAAGTCAAGAGGATGTCACACTGACTTCTGCAACAGTTGTGAAGGTAGAAGTATCTGACAGGCAAACATACAGGTATCCTGTTCTTTAAGTCTCATATGAAAAGCATGCAAAGAAACTATAAATCTTCCTTGGGAAGAGATACTCTTTTTCCTGTTTAAATACTGCTAAAAGTCTATTTTATACAGCCACCGATACACCACATTACACAGACACATAAGCCAATCCTACCAGGGAGCTTCACATTTAAGTAACTCAACTACATGCCTCCTAAATGATAAAGCCATAAATGCTCGTTAAAAACTCCCTGAGAAGTAGTAAATATTTTGTAAACTAGCTACATATTTAAGATCTCTGGACAGCAAGAGAAAGAAAAACAATTCCTCTCCTACCTAAAGGTACCAATCAAACACACTATGCACATAAACACCGCAAGATGCTTGGTGGGAGACTGTGTGTATGTGTTTGTGTGTGTTTTAATTAACTCCTTGAATGCATATGATGAGCCAGCCACCCAGAATTAGTAATGCCAAACTCCCAATTTGATTCAAATGCAATGAATACAACAGTCAAATTGTGCGGGCTGGTGTGTCACTCATCAGCTCTTTCATTTGGGCTTTTGCCTTCTAAGTCTAGCTCACAATTTCAGCAACTGGTAAATTATTGAGATGTTCATTAAAATCCATAATCTGTAACAGTCAACTTCTTCCTCGCTAAGCATAAGCACAACAAATTAAATTAGTGCATGCAGGACAATAATGAGAAGTCTGCAAACGCATTAATTCCTTCAGCCTTATCTCAGAGAAATAAAATTGTGTTAATTTTCGTCACTGTGACAAAACAGTATCTGAAACTTTTAACTGGCACTCTATTTATTATTCTCCAAATCTCAGATCCCTAGAACCACAGACTTAAGCAATAAAGTCTTTTTCTTATAACATCTCAATGAAAGTTAAAAGCTATTCAGCCCGATATTAAAAAAAATCTCATCGTATGCTTTTAAATTAAGAAATAGTCACTCTTACTTCTACAGGTAGATTTTAGGAGAGCGGGACATCATTCTGAGCAAGCTGGTTAATAGAAAGGTATTATTCTTTCTCCAAAATTCTCAGCAAATGCAGCAGAAGAAAGCTTTTAGGGTAACTTTAGCTAAGAAAAGCACTTAGGAATACGCAAAGTTTCCTTTTAGGAAAATGATTTCTCCATTTGACAGTGTTGGTACAACCCCAAAATAAATTCAGTGGGAGTCTGAAATGACTCGTGCAGTGCAGCAGTGAAGCAGCTAAGTATATTTTTTTCCTCCTAGCAGAGAGTTGCTTTACATCCCTGAGCCTTTCCTTTCCACAAGCTATTCACCAGCACAGAGAAGGTTTCGAGAGCACAGAACTGGCGACTGTAAACGCTGAACTTGTTCTACTGTCCCCATCCCCACTGCTCCCATCCATGCCTTTTGTCTTTTCTAGCTCTTCCTTTTTCCTAGGGAGGCAGTAACCCATCCTTCCTTCTACAAACACTGCATACCACTGTACCTTGAACTGGCATGTTAAAAATAAAAGTTAAAATTAAAAACAAAGACAATAATGAGAAAGAGAAAGGGTGTCACTCTGTCCGGATGCCTAGCGAAGCCTCTCTCTCAGTCTACAGAGAAATGTAAATATGCAGTAATTAATTTGGGTTTAAGAACATTCCATACACTAGGGACATTGTTAAGCAGTCACTTTATCTATTTTTCATTAATCAGATTTTATTAAGACATTAAAACTTTATGTTGGGCATTTCTGAGTTTTTATCATTCTGTAAATCTCCTAGCTGTCCCCAATGGTTCTGGCTGCATTGTCTCTACCTTTTCCTCAATGAAGTAAACTTCCTTTCTATTGTGGCCATACATGTTATATTTAATGACCCAACTTTAACTAAAAAAAAAGAGAGAAAAATCAAACAACAAGAGACTTTTTCTTTTTGAGACCTTTAGAGGCAATTCAGAGTGCCACAGGTACGTCACAGAGTACATCTCCGAAGTTACCCTTCCCCTGTGTAACACACGGAGCAGATTCCAGTTGTAATTTCTTCCTACAGCGTTTCTGCAAACATCATCCCCCTCAGCGTACACATTCTGATGCTTCTCTCAATCAAGCAGCTGAACTGCCACAAACAGAAAGAAAAAGACGTGCAAGGAACTTCTCAGGAAAGGACGAAAACCCTCACATTTTTGTCACGGTAATTAATTATACGTGTTAATTCACAAAACCTACTGCAATTTACCAGTGATGCTGAATGAATTAATGAATGTTTACTCGTCTGACACTGAGGATCATTTTCATTCCAAGTGTGTATCATAAATGCCCCCCGATAACGGCCACAGACACACAAGAGAAGCACCCTGGATTCAGCCGCCTTCAGCTGGGGTGACTGAAAGTTTCTGAGCTGTTTGCAGTTTACTGGCATACACTGGAACATCATGGGAAAGACAACCGGCAAAGAACAACCTCCTGAGACACATACAGGCGCTCTGAGACCTGAACTGCAAACAACTTTGCCTGACAAATCTGTATCTCCTTGTACTCTGGTATTCAGGTTTAAAAAGGAATAGCGGGAGATGGAGAGTAATAACAAAACTGAAGTGGGTCATGCAGATACAACATGCTGGACCCCAACTGACTGAAGAAATGCACTCCAGGAACTGTATTCAATAAGAATCTGAGAAAGTAAGCTGCCATAGTCGTCTAAAAAACAATCGTCTGTGCATCGTGCATACATACACACGTGAACTCTGCGAGCACGCTTGTGTGTGAGGGTCTGTGCATCTCTGCGTGAGATAAAGTGTGTCCTCGTGGCTGTTTTCTGACAAACACACATGTACTCCATGGACAGTGTCTTCTCTGTGTATGCGTGTGTAACTATAGTCAAACACACACAATGTAAACAAATGGTAATGATTAACAAAAGATAATGGTTTGTATTCCCAATTTCAACTGCAGAGGGAAAACTGTTTCAAAAAATTAAAAAAAAAAAATTGTATGTCCCGAGGTTCATTTTTATTGCTTCCCATTTCTACTGCTTGCTATTATCTGCATAGCAAAAGGAGAGCAGCGTATTGATTATTTAACTAGAATGTTTACAAGAGCAAAGCTGGGATCTCTGAAAATGAAACGTATGCCTGGAGGGGGAAAAAAAAGGGTAGGGAAGCTCATTCTATTTCTAAGGAAGATGTTTTGTCCCAAATGATTTGTTTGTATATAAAATTTATATAAATATACATATATTTATAATGCAGAGAAACTTAAGATTAAAAAAAAAAAAGTCCCCCCACAGGAAAATGAAAGGACTTCTTTCTGCTTTACAGAGTTTAAAAGTATTGTGTTCATCATAAAGTTCAAAGAATAATCCAAATCACTTGCTTATAAATTTCTATGTATAATCTTAGTGAAGCATATGAAATACTTGAATCTATAGACTGTCTGAACAAGACAAATATATCACCGTCATAATGCTAGATCAAATCTGATACCAGAAACAGTAACGGTTTCCTCAGGTAGCTGAACTAAGTTAACACAGTGGATGTAAACAAAAACAATTTTGTTCTATTATTGTAATGATAACAAACCAAAGAGAAACACCGAGTATTCCAAGTAAGTCTGGAAGATTAACTGTATTAAAGATGACCTTGGAGTAGAGCGACCAAGACAATTCCACTTTCTAGTAAGGAAGCGTTCTAGTTGCAGAACAAGGATTGAAAGTGTTAAAACAGTTCTTTTCTGCATTTCCCAATTTCAATTTTCTCTGATCTTTTAATTCAAGCGTTCTTTCCTGTCCTTTCCCTGCACGCGTGTTCCTCAGCCCACTTAAAATGTTTTTATCTTGCCTTCTTTTCTATGCCTTTACTATCAAATTCAGTAGGTTTGAACGATGAACAGCTTGACTTAGCATATTTTTAACCAGCTGGTCTAGCACCTAGCTTGTATTGCATAGTCAGATACAACCAAATGTTTATACAGGAGGTAGCTTTCACGAAGATGAGAAAAACCTCAGTAACGCGCATCCTGGCATTCTTTTATTTACCGCTTAGAAATGAAAGTTTGGATTGTTTACTGCAGCCACACAAGGGACTATTAATAACCCTTAAAAAAGAAGCCGGAGGGAAAGGATGCGGGACCATCAATGGATGCGTGTACAAGCGCCTGAGAGAACGCTTCAAAACCTCTTAGGAGTGCCAGATTATACGAAAAAAGAACTAAACTCTCGGAGGTCACAAGCCGTCGCCAGTGACAGCAAAAACTTAATTCCAGGCAGGGAAGGCTCCTGCTTCGGGCAGGGGGAGACGGGCACACCTACGTCACACCCAAGCCCCGCTCGTCATACCCAGACCCCGCTCTTGACACTCCGCGAGAGAGGCGACGGCCAAAACTTGGAGGCAAGAGTTTCACTTCTTCCTTTCTTTTTCTTTTTTTCCCCTCTCTTCTCAGGCAGAAAGATGTTCTCCTGACGGAGGGCCGGGATGTTAACTTGCCTAAAAATAATCGCTCCTGCTAGATCAACAAAAGGTCATGTGCTCGGCGGAGCGCCTTCCCAAGTTTGACGGGAGCCCGAGGTTGGAAGTTGAACCCCCCGCCTCGCCGCCACCGGGCATCCTCCGATCGCTTCCCGGGGACTCTCCGGGCAGGAGCGGGAAGGCGCTGCCCAGGAAGGTGCCTCGGCGGGCCAGTCGGGGCAGGGGAGGG